>JAODUE010006798.1:0-17023 GCA_027564755.1 Amblyopsis hoosieri
GTTTTCACTTTGGCTGATTGTTGACTCCTAAGGTTAATTATTGTTCCAATAAAGAGGATTCAATTCTAAAATGAGCTATCTTAATTTTTCAGAAGAGGCAAGGCAGGGTAGTGATTGTGAAAGTAATGTAGTAATGTAACTAGTAACGTAACCAATTCATTTTAATACTCAGTAAGAAGAAAAGTAATAGTATAACTTTTTGAAGGAGTAATAAGTAAATAGTAACTTATTACAATTCCTGAGAAACTTGCCCAACACTGGTCAAAAGTCTGTGTAGGTAATTCCGGCACAACACTAGTGCAGTGCTTGATTAATTCATTTCAGTCTTTCAGTTTATTTTAAGCAGTAACCGGAGCCTTAACAGTTTTACAAGACTTGCAAACAGCCAGAATCATGTTGTTAATCTTCTCAACATATTCCTCACAATGAGTTTAACGTCCGACTTCCGTCAATGTGTTGTGTAGTAGTCATCGTGTAAATCAATCAAAATAACTCCCAGATTTTATGCAAATGTTATGCAAATTAAGGCTGGCTCTGCAAGATTTATCACAATCTATTATATGGGCTAACGTAAACAGCCAGTGCAACTTCACGTCTAGACGCAAAAACAAATCGGACTTCTGGAGATCAGGATGGTAACATGAGAAAACATGGTATGTACTGTGCAGTACATGAACATGACATTGTAAGAGGAAGTTATTTATGGTTGATTAGGTTATAGCAACTATTGTATATTGTCAATGAATAGGTATAAAATGTAAATATACTGTTTATTGACAGAAAAAAACTAAAAGAGTTCAATTTTTATCCCAAAAACATAGTTAGGCCTACACGAATTGTATTCTTGATGAACCCCAAATGGCAACAATGACAGATACATGTTTGCTTTATTTTGTTCTGCCAAAACGGCATCGTCATGCCGATGACAAAAGATGTTGAAGGTTAGGGTTCTTCAGGGATAAGAGCCATAATAGCAAAGAGGCTTGGAGAGAGTTTATAGTGGTCCTTCAGTCCATGAGGTGGAATGATAATCCAGTCAATGGTGAAATTCTTTTTTTTAAATAAAAAAAAAAAATCTATATATATACACACACACATACACACACACACACACACACATATATATACACACAGTATATGTACACAAACACTGTATATACAATGTATAATAGTACAATGTACAATAGATGCAATAGATTCTTATCAGATCATTAGCAGGCAATTATACCACCTTCAGATAATCGGAACAACAAACATTTTGACGGTACTGTCCAGATACAGGTGCTAGTACACAAATGACGGTTTCATAAGGAGCTACAGAGGATGTGTGCTTACATTTACTACTCTTTAACATACTTAATTTCTCCATTTACTTTAGCACACATTTGCAGCAAAGCAGCAAATGGCAATATTGATGATATACATAAGAATTTTGCAGACAGCAGAAAGCACCATGCAATATTTAGGCTACATTGTTCAAAAGCTGTAGGCAAAAATGTTATTTCCTGTAAAATAGCCTATATTTATTTTTCTCGCAATGTCTTAAATGTGGTTTGAATCCAAGCGTGTGATTCAGTTAAATCAATAGTTTTAACGTTTGTTCCACTACAGCATTTTGGAGGTAGAATCAAGTGGCTTCGACAGAGTACCAGATGAGCCAAACTGAGATGCAGGCGTTACAATATGAAGTGCAGTATATATTTAAACAGAATATTAAGGAAGGGGTCGGGCAAGCAGATTTAGCTGTCGTCTATCTCACAGACGAATGTCTGCCTGTGACTGGTGCATGCATTTCAACCCTTAATTGTTTCAACTCACTATTTCATCACCTACTCACCATTTCATCACCTGTCACACAGCGATTGAGTCATATGTCAATCAATTACAGCTGGAGTCAAATCAATTAGGTTGCTTATAGTTAGTCAGTTAGGTGGTTATTAATTAGTCGGACAATTTATTAGCTGCGTAATCTGCTGGTCTATTTATGTGACAGTCAGGTCACGTATCTAAAGTGCTAGTTAGTAGGAAGTCAATATGTTTGTCAATGAGCACTAGTACTGACAGTCACGAGTGGGATTTGAGCATAGTTTTAGAAAGGTGATATCAGTATCCTACCTGCTATGCATTGTTTATATTATGACAATTTACTTTCCATTCTGTGTAATATGTCCCCTTATTTGTTTCTCATCTTGTATTGTTTCTTTTTTCCAACTTTGTTTTCATTAATTAAGACATACCAAGGGCCATCAGCAAACCTACCTCTTGGGAATACTGGCGTTTGTGGCTGTTGACTTGTTCCTGGCTCGCTCTAGAGGTGAAATATCAGGCATACAGACAACCAAAGTAAAATATTATGTTATACATGGTAATGATTGATGGTGATCTAATGGCACAAATCTATATTGAAATTGCATGTACAAATTGAGAGTAGCATATAATGTAATAAATTAGAGGAATTCAATAAGAAATTAATTAATGCCACTTTGCTAACAGGTATAGTAAAACAGCTCTGTCTTAATGATTATTAGTCATACTATGTATTCAATAGGGCTGAGCGATGTATTGATATTTAATTTATATCGGTATATTTTTAAGAGAGATATAAAAGACAATATAGTATAAATCAATAGTTATATTCACACCTTTTTTCAGAGTAGCCAATGAGAGAGCAGATACTGAATCACATGCTCAATTTCCATTTCTGACAAACTGAAACAGGTAGCCAGCTAGTATTACAAGGAACCCTGTAATCAAAAACAAATACGAATTAAATTGAGTAAACTATCATTATAGCTGCAATATTCACAACCTCTCTGCTATGGATTTAATCATGTACAACTACAATTAAGTCACTCAAAATAAAAAAAGTCACATTTCCATCAGGTTTCCTGTTTTTTCTCCTCCTGAACATTTATTCCACTTATTATTAGTATCGGAAAATACCGATCGATCAAAATTGCTACCTGCTCAGTAATACTTAACTAATAGGAATCAAGTAATTTAAGGTGTCATATGTGCCCACCATGTTGCTACACCTCAGTCTGATGTGGGGTCCCATTAGAATACATACAATAAAATAAAATAAAAACGTCCACCATTTTCAAAAAGGGTTGGCCCTTTAATTTATAATAATAAAAACAGTCCAGGAACTACCATGGCTATTAGTCAATGCCAGCATGTGGAAGGCCAATAAAACAATTACACAATCAGGTAAAATATACAAGTAAACACAAAATGACGTTGAAACAAATATAACTGATAATTTCTATATAGCTAATTAAGCTCAAGTCGTGATCATCAGTCGCTACACAGGAATGCAAAAAGAGAATTAACAATTAACTATCCATCCAGCTATATGAACACATCAGATCTCACATAGTTGCTTTCAAGCCTTGTCACAATTCAACTATTAAAGAAACCTGATTTTCTTTTCCTGCATATATGCACTAACATAGTGCTGTAGGCCTTTTACAGTACAATTTGCAGTAGCAACCGTAATAATTACTACTTTAGCTTTTCATCTTTAAACCAGTAACCTGCACTGTGGACCTTACATAAACTACATCTGCAGATTAACATATTTGATTTTTTTTATCCTTAAAAGAGAATGAATTCAACTGAGAAGAAATTGAGAGTGCATGTGCATAACAGAAACAAACCCCACATAAAATAACCTGGTGTTACCTGAAATGAAGAAATCACAATAATGATAAAAAAAAGGAAAAAAAGTTAAGTCTCTAGTTTGCCAATGTTTCCTCCTAAAAATGCATCCAGGGCTAATATGTAGTCCGTACATTCAGACCTTAAACACTTCACTGTCCGCATCCAAATAGAACAAAACCCATCCGTCACACACAGCATGTAGACTTTGTAGAGAGTTCACAAAGATGCGCTAGTCTGGGAGAAGAATCTCATAGGTCAGCGGTCAGAGGAGGTGGTCCAGGTCCCTAAACAAAAGTAACTTCTACGTGATTCAAGGGCGGTCATATAAAGTCACTTCTTCACTCGCTCGTTTGGCCCAAGCTACAGTACAGGCAATCACATATATGTCCAGCAGGCTTTCTGAGGACCTGTCCTGGTCCAGGTTTAACATGTCAGAAGAACAGCTGATATAATGTAATAACCACAGCCAACGGTGAAGATATGGGTGCAGAGCACCGGAGGTTGGTTAAAGGAACACCAGCAGATTCCTACGAGCTTAGTTCAGGTACAATACTGGCCAACTACAGGGGCATTACAGGTAACAATCAGAATACGGTTGTTCAGTTAACAGGCGGGCACGAAGAGATCCCACGACACACAGAAGCCAGGCCGTTTCTTCACCATTAGCCTGCCACTAAAACAGGCCTTCACGCATGACGAGGAGCGCCTCGCCGTGACAACAGCCACGCGGCCTGCCACTAAAACAGGCAGGCAGTGTTCAGGTGGCCCGTCCGTGCTGTTGGACAGCGACTAATCAGTTAAGGGTAAGAAGGCTGTCCCAGTCAGTCAGTCAGTCAGTCAGTCAGTCCTTGAGACGGCAGTCGCAAAGCTCTTTGTAGATCCTCTTGCGGATGCGAGGCATGTCGTCCTGGCTGAACTGCAGGGGGCCCCTCCTCGAAAGACACCGGCAATACTGACGTGACAGACAGACAGAGTGAAGAGAAGAGGCGGGGGCAAAGGTGAATAGCAAAGCTCAGTATATTCTAGCATTGAATATTTATTCAAGAGTAATAAACCAGTAATTGAGTAGAAACCCCAAAACAGAAAGCTGCCTCACCTCTAATACAAAAACACCACAATCGCTGTCGTTCTTCTGCTGGGGAATGCTCTGAGGACAGAATCAGTCAGTCAGCCTTAAAGTGTCAAACACAGTTACATGCCTTGCGTGTGTAAATCATCTCACCTTAATGATAACCATCTTCCAACCTTTCTGGAAGTTAGGCTGTTTCTTTTCTCTGGCTTCAGACTGCAAATACTTCATAATGTTCTGATGATGGGGACACAAATAGTTACCGTTGTTACATAACAGAGCTTTGAAAAAAGGAAAAAAAAAAAAAACAACATACACATATAACTTCAAACCTGCCCGCAAGCCGGCCTAGGGGAATTATCTGCCTAGGGGAATTATCGTTGCAGAAGACAAGAGTGATAATGACTCACTGCTGCCCCCACCTGGTTGAGACATGAATCGACCCATGCATGCTCCTGTGCTACTACCTACATCTATGGTGTGCTTGAAGACGATGCCCTGGCTGTCGTAGTAACTGATGGTTTTTGTTGCTATGTCAACAGAGATGAGAGACCAGTGAATCTCCAGGTGGATAGGGACTAACAGCAACCATTTGGAGAATAGGTTCACCTGAAACAAACCCATAAAGACACACTCATTAATAAAAAAAAACTAAGTTCTACACACCGGTACTTTTTTTGGAATTGTAATCATCTTACTTTCTTAGTCCATCTTTTCACGCCCTCGTAACCCTTGGCAACCAGTTGCTTGTGAAAGAAGCTGTTGAAAAAATGGACCTGAAAGAGAGTGATGAAATAAACCGTCACATTCTAAAGCAGTAAAATATATAATTAGTAGTCAGTATGTGTAGTCCAGCTGTTAAATACTTGATGCGTGAGACAGGCAGGCTGACATGCACACATTCTCTCACCTTGTGTTCTGTGGCTTCCATAATTATTTCTCCATACATGTTAATAACCTGGACAGAAAGAATATATGAAACAAATTACACAATTAGACCCCTGTGGTGTGTTCTCATGGTCTGTGAGTAATTACTGAAAATGCAGTTTTGAAAGTCCAGACAAACTTCTTTAATCCCTTCACATGTACAATACTACCACCACCAATTCTGAAATTGTTCAGATGGTATAAAAAATATGAGCATAAAACAAAATAATAAAAACAGTGATTTATATATTCTGGTTGCGCTGTGCCAAATTGAAAACCCTACAACAACTATTATGTTTTAGCTTGAGGGTTGAATAGTTTTGTGAAAATACACAATCTCATTTCACACCAACATCTGATGCATGCAGCATTCTCTAGGACATTTGAGGGTTTACCATGGAACAACATATTTCCTTTTGTTACACTTAATTAAAATTAAATAATTAAAAAAACTCTTTAGCCTGGAGAATATGATGGTTTTATCTTCAAAATCTATTTGCAACGTGACTTCATCTAATCTGAGATGAGTGTGTGTTTTGTGAGCATATTGCAGTAACCATTTTTAATTAGATAAAAATTTGATATTTTCAACACCATTTACAATTGCACGATGAAACATCAAAACAGGTGTGGTTGCAGTGTTTCTAAGTAGGGTTGTAGCAAAATTACTAGTCAAATATTCTAACTTTGGAAATAGCTGGCATACATATTACTGTTATTTTGTCCTACTTTCTTCCTTCCCCATTTCAAATGTCAGCAAACGGCAGCTGAATCCATTGCGCCATCTCTTCGTACCTGGTCATTAACCCAGTTCTGCTCTTCCAGTGTGCTGAGGTCATCCAGTCTCAGGGTGTGCTTGTTATACGTCACCATGAACCCTGCAACCGGGGCGCAGGCCAGCCCAGCCTTGTATCGACACACTTCTCTGCGGATGTCCAACTTTCTAGGAGACGACCAGAGACACAAAGAGATTTAAGACAAATACATGGCGAAATACCAAGGTATCAACACATTTCTTCACGCAACATTACCCCTTAAAAACCCCTTAACATAGTGGATCTGATTCAAACTGTTATTAACACTGGTTAAAAGAAATCCGTGCACAGCTTGCATTCCTCTGGACCCCTCCTCGCTACAACCAGCCACACTGTTGTGGAGGGTTTCAAAATAAATATAAACAGTGAGCCGGGGAAGAACCTGTGGCTGAGTTCTACATTTCCGTTCTTCTTCAGATGTTCCAGAATATCCGTCTCGTTGAGAGGAATGAAACTGCCGTACTTCAGATAAAAGCTCTCCAGAAACTCTGCAGGAGGTGGCAGAGAGAATTTCAACATTAGGGGAAATACTGCCCTATATTATACTTGTGTCCATGTGAAATATAGGCTGTACAGGCCTTTGAGACTGCAAATGAAACTTGGCCGATACAAGTTCAAAACTTCATGTTCACCAATAAATCTCCCCCCAACAGAATTACAAATACAGAGAAATGGCAAAACGGGAAGTAGGCGCAGAAAGCCACTATGAATAGTGACTAAGTGTGCAACTTCGAAAAACAAGGCACTCAAGCGGAGTAAAAGAAAAAAGCCTTTAATGTATGGGCTAGGACACCTACGCATTTCGGCTATTGCCTTCGTCAGAGTGTTTAGAGCAAAGTATAGAAACCACATTTATTACATAATTGATGAACACCCCTTATGTATTTATTACAACACATTATGTAATAAATATGGTGCAATCGTTTTTCAACCCATAAAATGCAGACTTAAAGAGTTTTTTTAACACTTCTGTCAATATTACCACCAGCATTGATGTGTTTGTCTCATCACAGTTCACAGAATCCTATTATTTACTGTAGTTGTACAAATGTTAGGTGTGCAGTTACTCAATTTCAGATGCGAGATATGGAAAGATCTTATTTTACCGTGGACCATGTCAGTGATCTGGTCCATGTTGTCTCTATCCAGAGTCCCACCTCCTCTGAGGTGGTCCACAGACCGCTTCCCCGTCTCCACGGAGACCACCTCAGTCCCCAGCGCCTCGTCTTCCCGCTGCCACGTTCCGGGTGAACAGTACAGCCTGTGGTCTCTTAGCGCCCAGCGGTGCTGCATGGTTTGTACCGCAATGACCTCCCGAGCGGGAGGAGCAAGGACGAGAGGAGCAGGGGTAAAAGGAGGGGCGGAAGGAGCAGGGGCAAGAGGAGGGAGATCAGTGTGCATGTCGTCGTCCATCGGAGGGGTACGGCTACCGTTGGATACGTGCGCAAGTGTCGGCAACGCCGTTTCCTGGGGCTCGTCCACCAGCATAGGCGCCTCTGGCTCCAGCAGGCGCACGCCGCCAGAGCCAGCCAGCGTGCCCTCTCCGCACCTGGCCTCCACCTGCTCCACAGTCACCGGTGGGGGTATAGGCGGGTTCGGGGACGTAGCCCGACGAGAGGCAGCGCTCTCCTCCAACAGCTCCCCGTCAGCGCCACCACGCCCGCATCCAGGGCTGCACCTCAGCCCACCGCCGGCTCGGCTCTCGGGGGGGACCACCCTCTCTGGCTGGGCACCGCCGGCCGCTGCCGACCCTGCAACGCAGGCTGCCCTCGGCGCGCCAACGCCGTCGACCTCCATCTTGGAGCCAGCGGCAGCTTTCACCATGCCCCTCCCTCTGCCGCAGCCCCTCCCCCTCACCCGGCCCCTCCCCCTCATCCATCCGCTCGCAGGAACCCCTCTGCCTGCCCTGTCCACCCACCGGACCTCCTCCTCACTGCCACCCGGGCCCTCCGCAGACTCCTCCATCTTCTGACCGCCCAAGCTCTCCGCAGCGACACACGGCCCAAGCGGTGCCTCCTTTAGCGAAGTGACGACGGGCAGGCCGTCTGAGAATCCCGACCGGAAGCTGACGCAGTCCATTGGCTCCGATGAATACTCGCTGTCGATGTCCTCCTGGATTTCCTCCTCCTCATCATCATCATCCTCTTCGTCCGTGGACGCTCTGTGCAAGGTCAGCTGGCCCTCTGTTTTCCTCTTCTGGGCGCCTGCAAAACCCCGCCCCCTTCCTCTTCCCCTCCATAGGCCCCGCCCCCTGCCCCGGCCCCGCCCCCGGCCGCGCCCCCGCCCCCTGGCCGGAGTATTATTTACGGTGTGCCCTTTTCCGTTGGGCCCACAGCAGTCGCAGGCTTTGGGGGTACGCTTCCTGCCAGAGGAGCGGCCGTTGAGCGCCAGCCGAGAGCCGGTCGGCGTCTGCATGCAAGGCTGGGGGACTTCATCTGGAGGGGGTGGGGGGAGGGTTTCCGTGGGAGTTTGGCAGGAGGTGAGCGTTGGGATAAGTGGCTCCGTAGGGGTCTGGATTGGGTCTCGGTTCGCAGGAGCTGACAAGGGAGGTGTTAAAGGAGACTGTGCTTGAATGGGAACCATTAAATGAAGCGATGCAGGAGGAATCATTGGAATACGAGGGGCAGAGCTGCTGTGAACCATGGCTCCCTCTTCTGGTTCCCCTACCCCATTCCCCAAACACCCCTTCTCCTGATAGGCCTCCTCCTTCCACAAGAGCTTACTGTGGAACACTTATGTAGTTGTGTTAATGTCCTACTCCACCGGTGTAACAGCAAGGTTCATTTGTAAGAAACGACGGAGCTAGACAGCGGATTCAGCAACATGATAAAGCCTGTCTGACATAATGTCAACACCATGAGCTCCTATTAAGGACAAAAAAAGAGAGCGGAAGAATATGGGTCAGAAACATTTAAAATCAGCATAAACACGACAAGACAATTTTCTACTAGGTCATTTGCATGCTGAAATTAGTAATGACATGATGGTGTGTTTTAGTTATGCCAACGACCGTTTGAATGAATTGAATTGAGGTCGTTTCCACTGGCTAGGCTAACATGAACGTTCTAGAACAGCTATGTTGTGGACATTAGCACTTTTTGTTATAAAGGAAAATAATAGCGATTCGTTAAACATCCACTGACTCTTCAAAATGTACTTGCTAGCTAGCTTAGCTGCACAATCACAACAGAAGCAAATACACTAAGCAGCCACTAACATTTCTTCGTCTTTCACAGACATCGTTGGACCGTGTTAGAACAAAGGGAGAGTCTCCGTAGACATTTACAGCCGGTAACATACTATAGTCTACAAAAATGTAAATTGCAATCAAAGTAACATTTATACTCATATTACCGTGTCAGTGAAATAACTAATTGAGTTTCATCTACAGCAGCACGATATGAAGAAAACAATTCGTGGTCGCTTATTGATGACGCATTCGTTGGACGCATCTTTCTGATGTTACGTTACTCTACATTCATCCATGACGTTACTTCTTCGAGGGGCGAAAGTATTTCTACCAAAACACGTGCTTTGAAAACACCTCTTGCTTTTGCAAATAAAATCGGTAAAATGTGTATTACTGACATAAAGGTTGAGTAAGGTTGTTGAGTATTTAATGTACACAATGTAAACAAATGCCTAAATTTATTATTTGAGCAATAACATGTCAATGTGTCAAGAATAACTTTAGCCTATCAGAATAAAACATATTTAATATGAACCAAAATAGAGATTACCACATTATGGGATGTGCAGCAATGAGTTTTGTTTTGCAATTTCACAGAAAAGTCACTCTATTATATAATGCACAACAGACATAATTCTGATATTCTTTTATTTATAAAAACAATAAATAAAAATAAAAGTAAAAAATAAAAAATGGTACAAAATCAACAAGAGTAAATTAAATGAAACTGCAGGAAATAAACACTTTTCTATGGTTACACAGACTACCTCTACAAACTCTACAATTTGTACAACATACTGGATGACATTGACCCATGGCTAGTGAAGAATCTTAATTTCAACTTTTTTAAGGCAGTAACACACTTTGGGAAACATCAAATAAAAAATAAACATAGTACATTTGTATACAGTATTTACCTAATTGCTAAAGTCATTGGATTGGTCAATAGCGTACACATTACTTCATAATGTACATTAAGTCACTGTATCTATACAGGGAATAAAGCAACAAAGCCCATTTAAAATAATGAATTGAACATATTCTCTGTGTAATTATAGTGTAAATGATCTGGTAAATTGATATATTAAGACAATTCATGTAATTTCTTTAGATAGAGCATGTAACCTGTATGTGAAAGAAAAAATACAAAAATGAACCATCTTCAATTGATGTCCAAACCAAAAAGCGTCACTTGAATTTTAATCAGGGGAAACGTAGTTTGTAATAAAATCTCACATCAATATTGGAATAAGAGTATCTTCTATAGTCCACTAACATTCTATACAGGATAGCTTTGCGATAAATCTGATAAAATCTTACTTGTCTGATAAAACTCTGTGTGTGTGTGTGCACACTTCATCACATTTGTATATGAGAGAAATACAGGGAGCATAGAGGACACATTATTGAAATTTAGCAAGTGGAAGACCTCTGTGTAGGGGGGGCGGGGCCTAGAAGAAAAAAAAAAGTTTACATTTTTTTTTTTTTTTATTATTCTTTAAAATAACATCCACATTTGCCATCATGCATATATTAATTAACTGTTACCTATAGCAGCAGGGTTGTATTTATAGTTGGCGTGTGTATTGTCTTAGAGACTGCCGGGCCACTGCTGCCCCCTTCTGTTAGCACTTGCAACTGCAGCTGGTAGATGCTGTCAGCATGAAGACCAGAAACCGTAACTGACCGCTGGGACTGCAGAGGGAGGAGAGTCATGGTCAGGATTCAACAGAGAATATTATTTACCTACCAGTATACTTGTCAACCATATACATGCTTCCAATAGGGAGAACAGAATGACATCAAACTCCCTCGGTGTGTGTAGTAATCCAAGCTCCTGTTCCTTGCTTACATAGATGGTCCGGTCATGGGTGCATGTTAGTGCATATATGTGACCCGCAAGACTTTGCTTAGTGTGACATCAAGCATAAGACAAGATCATACATAGTTCTATTAAATGCAGGGTTAGTCATTCTCTTGAACGCTTGCCAACTTCAAGATTTAAACAAAAAATCCCTCAGAAGTTCCGCAGCACATGATGAAATGCATTGCAAAGCCTTGTTGTTGTGTGCGGTGCTCACCACTTTGTTTGTGTTCAAATATATGGAGCCAGGGCTGTGTAGAAATACTGTATTCTTTTTTTTCAGCACGCACAGAGAACGGTAATTTAGCGTTACTTAGTGAATTTGACAAAAAGTGTAATATCTTACAATTATCTTACAATAGCTGACTATACCTTTAAGGCTAAAGGCTAATGGGTAAGGGACATTTTTTAAATAGGTTACGTTTATTCACTGCAAGTGTATTCATTACCACTTCACACACGCACAGAGGAATATGTGTCTGGTAAATTAGAAAATGTAATATTGTTCTATTGTTCTTTCTCTCTCACCGGAGCAACAATCTGAGATTGGGAAATTAGGGTGTCTTCCTGACCCGCTGTTGCCACAGAAACACCCGAGGGTGGGTCAAGCTGTGTCCAGACGAACTGAAACCCCTCAATAGGGTGCTGCTCTGGTACGTGTTGGGACAACCTCCATCGAAATGTAGCATGCAGTGAGCCGTTCACTTCATGAAAGTCTGCCGTTAGCCGCTCTGGACGCAGTACCACCTTCCTGCCTGGCAGAGGGCGCTCTGACACAGAAAACCAAAACCAAAAATAATATCAAAGTTTATTCCGTGTTTTGTGTGTGTGTGTGTGTGTGTGTGTGTGTGTGTGCGTGCGTGCGTGCGTGCGTGCGTGCGTGCGTGCGTGCGTGTGTGTGTGTGTGGTAGTATAACAGAGCGGGATCATTTTATATTGAGTTGAATTAATCCAAAATATTAAAAGAAGGTACACAAAAGACAATAATCATATAGACCGCTTCAACAGGTTGAATATTAAAATCGTTGTGTGCCAAAACTTTTCTAAACATTTACATTCCCAGAGACTTCCTGTGCTGATTAAACTGGAAGTGAACCAACATGATATAAATATAATCAAAGTGGCTTGGCAAGCAAGTTAACGTATTAGCTATTTGAAATATGAATGTTTACACGTGAATGCATGTATGTATGTCTAACAGTGACCCCACCCTTATCATCGCAGTGCACCGCTCTCCCTCCTCTGACCCTGATGGAGGAGCAAGCCGGGGTCATGACCCAGGCAACAGATTCTGAACCTGGGTCGCCCTCTATTGCCACGGCAACCCGGTACTTGCAGGAGAAGTTGAGGCCTTTGATGGTGTGATGGGTGCCCTGGAGAAAGAGAGAGAGAGAGGTTCCAGGGGAAAGACAGAGAGGAAGGTTTTACGGCATTCCAGATTCATATGAAAGCTGATATCTGACACAGAGGCACACGCACACGCACACGCACACGCTGTCAATCTTCCTCCACACACAAACCTACCTGTACTGTGCTGGTTTTCTCTGTGCCGGTAGCATTTGCATCAGCACTGCAGGTATGTGGTCGCCAACGCAAAGCATACGGTCCAGGGTGCATATGTCTGCCTGGAACACAACAGAGGATAGATCTATCGTAATGTGTGCGTGTGCGTGTGCATGTGCGTGTGCATGCATGATTCTGTCCACGCACGTACGTGCGTTTGTTAAACAAAGTAAGCGGAACACAAGAGAAGCATGTCGATGTACACACCGGCACATCTACCTTCAATGCCTGCCACCCCTTCACGCGCACACACACACACACACACACACACACGCACACACGTACACGCACACACAACCACACACACGCACGCACACAGACATCTGCTGCTAGTTACATGGCTATGCTGATGTTATTGAAGATGACTTGGGTGTCTCTTGTTCCCCCCTCAGCCTGATAACAGCCAGTCAGCACCTATTTGTTCAACTCGGCAAACCAATCAGAACACTGCTTCGGGCTGGAAGCGCCGATCTGAGAACGTGCTGATGAGGCACATTCTACAGAGGAGAATTCAATTCTGAGGGTAACGGACTGTCTGCATATTGCAACGGATGGTCTACATGCTGTCTCATGTCACAGTCTGCCTGGCTGACTCTCTGTTTGCTCAATTGTCCAAAAGATAAAATTATTTCCTCAAAATAAAATAATAAAAATACAAAATAAAAGTCACTAGCACAAGAAAGTATAATCAAAGCTGTTGTTTGTTTTGTATAAACAATAATAAATCGGTCTGAACTTTTAACGTTAGATTGTTTGTTTGTCTTTGCAAAGAATTTTTTGTAAAACTTGACAAAAATGATTTGGGTTCAAATTGCTTAGCGCACATTTAATTCATAGTGTGCTCGCTGTACACTATGTTATGAGAGTGCCTGGAAAGTTCCTCTTAAAATGTGTACTGTAGTAACATACGGCTGTAGATAGCTGCCTCTTCAGAGAGCTGATGAGGGTCAGCTCACCTTGATGCAGAAACTTCCAGAACACTTTGACCTGCAGCTGGTCTTCATGGTAATGTGGGGCGGCGGCTTCCAGCCGCAGGTTGCTTGGGTTGATGCCGGGAGCGATGTCGTCAGGTCGAGTTAGAGCGGAGAGACGAGGCCGGTCTGATGAGGACGTGAGAACAGAAGACGAGAATGGGAGCTCATTGGAGAAGTCTTCCTCCTCCTTGGTGATGCCTGGCAGAGAAGAAGCCTTCCGCTCTAGGTTAGGAAAGGAGAGGAGAGTAGAGGAGAAGTGTATACCAGTATATTTACTGCTTTGTTTCTTCATTGCCGGGTTTGACCGTTTTTACTAGTCTGTTACAACCAGATCCAAACCAACCAGACCCAAAATGAACTTGGAGAATAGGGTCTTTGCCCTGCTAAAAAATCCAGCATTGATGGTCACCAGCATAAGGCATGTTCTGCATGCTGGAACCAGCATGGAATGCTGGTTTGCTGGTACCCCGGCATCCCATCCTGTTTGCTGGTGTACCAGCACTTCACCAGCACTAACCAGTATGAACCAGCCTGGACCAGCATGGAATTCATGAAATGGAAAGTAATCAGATTATGTTCATATATTTAGGTAATCAAATGCTGCATTGCTGATTATAATTTTAGTCTGGTAACTAGTAACTGTAACAGATTACATTTAACCTACCAACCCTATACATCTTTCATATCAGTGTCAGATTGATTATATATATAAAATAATTGTTGCATGTTGTTCTGGGAAATCACAAATTAGGTAATGGTTCCTCCCTCATTGCCTAATGTATTAATTAACTCTATTACAATTGGCATCAAATTATTAATTTCATTCATCCAACATAAATTATGGTCAGAGCAATGAGAAACATAAGGCACAAAACATGAACAATGTTAAACAAAATGCAATAAATTATTCATGGTACCCCATAAAAATATACTTTAAAAGTGGGGTCCTTATTTCATGTTGAAATTCTCCTGATTTTAAAGTGTTCAATGTGTAAATGTATGAAATAACTTTCCATATAAAAGTCTCTGCATGTGCTCTGATAATTGAGCTGCAGCTGGCTATAGCTGACTGCCAGGTCAACTGTAAATACCTGTTTCAACATTAACACTGACATTAACACGCTAAATTATATGTGTGTGCATGTGTGGGTCTACAGCACACACACACACACGATAGTGTTTAACCAGCGCAGAATACGCTGACAGGTAGCAACTGCGAATGTGTGCACTGTACACTGTTTCATGTTTATTTATTAATGGGCATTATGGCTGTACATCAACCACCTGGTTTAACTCACACAGGCTTTACTGCGAAACTTAAAAACTATACGGTGAAATCTGCCCCAGTCGAGTGACCACTTCTTTACATCAGTTCAGTCTCTTGTTGGTTTGCTTATACGGTATGACTATAACACATCTGTTTGAGGCCTGGTGCGTCCTCCTAAAAATCACATAGGTAGACCTAAATCTTATATGTTCAACAGCAATCAGGACCTTTAAAAAATGTATGGACAAAACGTGTGCTCACACGCTTGTTCTACACACCCCACTCCATGCACACACACACACACACACACACCTCCATTTGTCCACATTATACCTTTCCATGGTTAAGAAAAGCGTGCATTTCATTGTTGCATAAAAAAAATTGCCGCTGTGCGAAAGTCCGAATAATCTTTACCTGTATCAGATATAGTAGTAAACACAATATGGGATCTGGGACTCTTTAGTCTCTTCTGACCCCAGTAGGCCACCGTCTGAACGGACAGGAAGTAGGAAGTAGCAGGCAGCAAACCTTGTAACCATAGTTCACATTGCGCCTACAGGAGAGAAAGAGAAAACAAAACAACCTGAATGTTATCCAGAGCATCGCCAGTAAGAGCAACAGGACATCACTATCACCTTTCCTGCCAATACAGACATCACTGTCATCGTCTTCATCACCATTTATCAGGAAGAGACCTTGGCATACTGACTGACAGCTTTCCATTTGGCCGCTATTTGACAGCTCATTAACTGAGTCAGATAGGTCTACTGGTCTGCACTCAAGACTAGATGTCTGGATGATAACAAGCCTGTTTCATATATACTGTATGTATGTGTGTGTGTGTGTGTGTGTGTGTGTGTGTGTGTGTGACACAGACAGACAGACAGAGAGAGAGAGAGAGATGCAGTTAAAAGTAGTTTCTCTGCGACCTACAGACAAAAGGGGTTGAACTATTTCCGTTACTAGATAGACAAAACATATGGCCTGTATGGTTGTGTGCACAAATGTGAGTGTGTGCGTGCGTGTGTGCGTGCGTGTGCGTGTGTGCGTGCATGCGTGCGTCCGTGTGTGAGTGAGTATATAAATATATATATATACTGTATATATATTACGAGAGAGCATGTTCTAATTCAGTGTATGTCAGTGGGAAATGACATGTACAAATATATATTAAAATGACTTGAACTTGGACAGTTTCAAGTTTGATTTTCCTCTAATTTGAATATTTCCTTCACATGGGGTTTCAGAGACATTTCTAATGTTCTTGCATATTCCAGATGTCTAGGCTGTTTTGATCGCCCCATGCCAGTAGATGCTGCCAACTACGCATCTTATCCGAGATACTTTAATCAGTGGAACAAATACTGTTATTTGCCATGTTGTGTGTGCGTCTGTGTCTGTGTGTGTGCGTGTGCGTGTGTGTGTGTGTGCTTGTGTGCGTGTGTGTTTGGGTGCGGCTACAAGCCAGCAACACTAGCTTGTGGTCCTCTCAGCCAAGCAGAAAAGAGCAGAACACACTAGAGGTAAATGGCTTTACCGGTCTGGAATCCCCCTCAACCATAATACAGCTAATACTGAAGGTAGTACAGTACATCCTTAAGAGTTTACATGTTTCTCAACCATAATACAGCTAATACTGAAGGTAGTACAGTACATCCTTAAGAGTTTACATGTTTCTCAACCATAATACA
>JAODUE010006798.1:19715-29822 GCA_027564755.1 Amblyopsis hoosieri
TCCATTCAGTGTAGCTGTATCTTATATTCATTCATTAATTCATCCATTCAGTGTAGCTGTATCTTATATTCATTCATTAATTCATCCATTCAGTGTAGCTGTATCTTATATTCATTCATGAATTCATCCATTCAGTGTAGCTGTATCTTATATTCATTCATTAATTCATCCATTCAGTGTAGCTATAGCTTATATTCATTAATTAATTAATTCATTGTAGCATAGTACTGTAGCTGTATCTTATATTCATTCATTAATTAATTAATTAATTCATTCATTCATTCATTCATTCATTCATTCACTGTAGCATAGTTCTGTAGTTGTATCTTATATTCGTTCATTCATCCATTCAGCAGTGTAGCTGTAGCTTCTATTCATTCATTCATCCATTCAGCAGTGAATCGCTTGGGGCTTTAGAGCAATCGTCACAGCAACACACGACGGTCCAATCTGTTATTTCCACCACGTGTTCCTTCAGAAGCGCATGGCACTCACTCAACGCGCGTGGGGTGGGGAACAAACACACAACAACAACGGACTCACCCCCCGCGTCAGTTTGTTGCTGCTCCCCTTCTTGTCCTGCCCGGAGCGGCGCGCGGGCCCATTTTTGCGTGGCGCGCGTGCGTCCACGCGTGTCAGCGTGTGGCCGGGGGTCCAGGCGACTCTGTAGTGGTGGACGGGCAGGTCGCCCTCTCCACTGGGGGGCTCCCAGTTCAGCAACGCCCCCACTGTGACACCGTCACCTCCGGACCTTTGGTGAGAGACCATTGTTTACGGTGGCAGCAGAACACTGAACATGGTGTGATCTACAGTAGCGTTAATACACAGTGGCGCATGCTCCCACTTTGGGCAGTGCTAGTCCTTACCCATTAATAACTACTGAGCAGAATTAGCATAGCGTCACATTCACACACACACATTCATACACCGATGGTGGCGTCAGCCATGGAAGCGCCATCCCTTCCACTGGGAATTAGGGTTAGGTGCCTTGCTCAGGGACAGTTTGTCACAGAGCGCTTCTTCTAAAACGCAAGGCTCAGCCTGGGCGCCTAAAAAGCGAGGTGCCCAGGCCACATAAGCAGCACGCAAAACGCTTTCTGCCAATAAAAAACAATTGAAAAAAAGACGCCTCTTATATAAAGGGCGTCCTGTGTGGTCGGGGCCTAACTCCACCCACAAAAACAAGCGCATGCGCCTTGGCGATATAAACACACTTGCCATTTCATTGTGGTTGTATCTGAGCCACCTTCTGAGGAGCAGGCACACTACTTATGAGCTTCTGGGACATCGAGCATCAGACATTCAACCTTCTCTTGATATACTGTACCTTGCTGTGAAAGGTCTGGCCCAGCCCAAGGTCTGATTGGCCACTCTGATATTGATGGGAGACTCTGGAGGAGAAGGGTCTGGAGAGGGAGAGGGAGAGAGGGGGGGGGGAGAGAAGGAGGGAGAGAGAGAGAGAGAGAGAAGGAGGGAGAGAGGGAGAGATTGGAAGATCCAATTAAAAATGTAATTACTTTCATCAACTTCACTTAATCAACACATCCAGGTATCACCTTGGAAGTTGGCAGGGGAATTCAGTGATGAAATTTGTGTTAACATGAAATAAACGCAAACCCCGATCTCTGCAAGACTAAAATACAATGGGCTCTGGCGTCCGCTTAAGGTGTCTGAGGGTGAGTTTTACGTAACTTACTGCAAAGCGCTACCCTCAGGACACTGTTAATCCAATTTACGCTATCGGCACAAACAGTATCCTATGATAAATGTTGGTTTAACTAAGACATTCGCTGGAAAGAAATATTTTTACATGCCTATTTAAAAACGTTTACACTCTATAAGTGTTATATTTTGGGAACCTAAAAGACATGTCTCTTCCGTATATTGGGGCTTTGTTTGCTCAGTCAACATGCAAAGGTCTATAATATGCTCACGACAAGCTCCGGCGTATCCTCGTGCATAACCTTATCCTACGATGTATGTTCGACGTAGAAACATAAATCGGCCCTTACAGAGGCTTGATGGAAATGTGTGTTCCTCAAAGACAACAAGCATTGTATTCATGTGTCAAGCATATCAGAATTCATGACGGCAAATTCCAGGCATACTGTATGTGTGATACATAGTCTACAGTATTCATGGTCATAATATATACATATGAATATGTACAGTATATGACCGCAACCGTGACTTACTCAATTGAATTGTCCTAGAGCCTTAGAAGATGAGAATAATGGTTCAATTCTGATTTTAGTCACTTGATCCAATTAGATTTAACGCAGAAGCTGCTTAGTGTCAGCAGGACCAAAAACACAGATCCAAACAGACAAGTCTGTGTGTGTGTCTGTGTTATAGGTCCTTTGCTTCTCAGATGTATTCAGGGCCAGCGGTCTCCCAACACTGGCTCTGTGTTCCATTAAAACAACAACCTCCCCGGGGGCCTGTGTTTGATTAAAACTGCATAATGTATCTGATTAGAAACTACATGTCCCGTGGCAGCCTGCATGTCAAGATCAAAGTTAGCGTGCCACATAAGGACCTGGCCTGTTTGCGCGCGCGCGTGTGTGTGTGTGTGTGTGTGTGTGTGTGTGTGTGTGTGTGTGTGTGTGTGTGTGTGTGTGTGTGTGTGTGTGTGCATGCGTGTGTGCTTTTGTGAGTGGGGTGTCCCTGAAGGCTCTGGGTAATTGGCACACAGCAGATCCGAACCAAAACACATGTTCGCAGGGGCTCTTTCCCTGTGTGTTGTTCTAGTCTTGCTTGCACCGGCAGCGATGATGGCACTAAGGTAAATCCTCTGCTCGGAAAAGGCCACCACCAAATCAAATATATTGAAATAATAACAAAGATGGAGCACTGTAATGCATTTCAATGGAAGCAAAAAAAATGTAGCACTTATGGTCTCTTATTAACGAGTGGGTGTGTCACCATCGGAATTCTGCTGTGAAGCCACCAGACAGCTAAATCTACCATGCATGGCCCGAAACAAAGTCAATTTACCCCAAAACAATTTGGTGCAGAAATACCGTTGTGGCCTCAGATTGATTGTAGGTAATGAATGCAATAGATTAATGCAATTAATGCAATAGATTTCAATATGATGAAATATGTGGATCTCCCCATTGACTTGCTGGGTCGGTCTGGTCTGCATAACGGCTGAAATGCCCCCACCTTCCAAAAGTCTAACGGGGAAATGCCGTCACAAGCACCTGTATCCATTCCCTCTGACCAAATCAGATTCCAAATTCTCACTCAACCCGAGCGACTCGATGGAGAATGTTGAAGGGTGTCCCCTTGACATATGGCAGCGTCCTGATTGGTGACCCACGACCTCTAACCTCTGACAAATCAAGATTAATGAATGTGAAACACAAAACGTGGATGTTCAAACGACCGCAAGCTACACACAACAGTGTATGGCTTTAACCCATTAGCCTCGCACACATGGCTTCATTAGCCGGCAGTGTGAGTGTGTGCGCCTGTGTGTGTGTGTGTGTGTGTGCACGCCTGTGTGTGTGTGTCTGTGTGCAAGGGCTCGCTCGTGTGCGAGAGCAAACTTGTGTGTGCATCTATTCAGAAACTGTGGGAAATTGGGGCACGAGTAATTCCATAAATTTGCTGATGGTAATGGATACCAAAGTCCTTATATGTGAAACAAGGACGTACTGTATTTACACATTTCACATGGACTCTTTCATTAATTCATTGTACAAAATCTACTTTTAACAATATAGATAGGCAGCTGGCAGCTGCTGTGTGCATTTGTAATACATTATCCACCTCTTCCACGCTTGTTCAAGGACAGTCCACCACAATATGTAACTGTCGCAACTGTCACATTTGGCGTTTCAGAATTCTCCCATAGAGCTCCATTCAAAATTGTCCAAGCGGCGTGTCTCCTCTATATAATGTCTCTGGTGATAGTCTGTCTCAGACTCTTTAATCTTACATAAGTGTGTGAGTGAGAAAGAACGCCTTTTGCAAAGCCATGTCCAATCATTTACTCACATACTGTATATATAAACACACTTTAGCCAATCCTGGCAAAGGATTCATATCACCAGCCAATCCTGGCACGGGCCAATATGACCTACTGTATGTCTGTTAAGTATTAAAGTAGGAACCTCCTACTGTGTGTGTGTGTGTGTGTGTGTGTGTGTGTGTGTGTGTATGGACTGTCTAACAACATTTCTGTTGTGTATACCTTATCCATCAACTCTGGAGGAGAGAGAGAGAGAGAGAGAGAGAGAGAGAGAGAGAGAGAGAGAGAGAGAGAGAGAGAGAGAGAGAGAGAGAGAGAGATGAAGTTAAGGTTTCCTGTGCTCCAGGGAGAAATGTGGAGCAAGTAAACATCCCTCATCTGTTTAAAGTGTCCCAGAATCCTCGGAGAGAGACTCCAATGTTTGGTGACAGGAGATCCGGTTTCACAAAAGAGGAAGCATGCAGAAGAAATCATCGCTGTCAGCTCACCGGTCACGTGTGTGTGTGTGTGTGTTGTTTGCGTGCACATGCATGTATGCGTGTGTGTGTGTGTGCACGTGTGTATTTATGCGTTGTGTGTGTTTACCTCTACTAGAGATGTAGTGCTTGCTGGGTGTGGTAAACCCACGGCTGCCATGGCTGTTTATGGCCGCTACCCGGAACTGGTACCAGCGCTGAGGTCTCATCTCCGACAGGACCGCATGCTCTGAGAGGGTCTTCACATACAGTACACATGCGGCCGTCAGAACAATAACACCGCCACAAGCCATCAAAGTGCGAAGCGTTTCCGAAAGGAAAGCAGCCATTTTAATAAACGCCAGAATGACTGGTGTAAAAAGTAAAGTTAAAAAATAAAACAGACAACAATGTGATGCTTGAAGCATACTTTTTTGTTGTTTTGTTGTCGATATTTATTTAGTCAATTGTGTAAAATATTTGATACATCTTTATATTTCACTATTTACAATGTAAGATGTCATTTAGTATCTTGAAATGCGTCCTCAAATAAAATGTATTATTATTGTTATTCTGCACGACTTGCAGACCTCGAATTGCATGCCAAGTGGATTCAAGCTTTTTCACTATTACATCATTCAGTCAAGCTAGGAACATGGGTGCTGTTCTGTATGTGCATTAGTGTCAAATAAAATGTAGCTCAATTAAACTGCACCCCAATGGACTCTTCTTCACAAGCCTCAAGAATCCCAGACCACTTAAATAATAATAAATAATGATGCTACACGCTGCCAGGATGCAGGCTGCCTAATGCATCAATTTGAAGGGCTAATTAACGACATGTATTGTCTGCCTGACAGTAATCATCACTTAAAAGGTCTATGCACACTCAAGCCCCCCAGCGTTTGAGCATTTCCACCAACACACACACACACACACACATTTACACACTAATACACAGGGACACATTGCACGCTGACATCTATTTAAGTCTATAATGAGTGTTCAGTCATTCAGAGTCAGCTGCTGGAGAGACTGTGGCTGTCTGTTGTCCATATTTAAGCTCTGCCTATTTACTTAACCTCACACAGGCTGGCGCGCGCGCACACACACACACACACACACACACACACACACACACACACACACACACACACACACACACACACACACACACACGTGTAGTTTACACTGGCAGAACAGTAGTCATCTTGGGACAGTGGCCAGCTAGGATGTAGTAGTCTCAGCCTCTTCTGTCCATTAGCACTACGTCATATAAGCCAGTGATTCCCAACCTGAGGTCCATGCTAGAGTTCACAGGGCTTGATCTCATTTGCTTTGAGGTCAAACATGCATTAAAATGTGTGATTAGAATTTAATTGTAAAATGTATACATTTTAAAATGTTTTTAAAACTTATATGCAATTCCAAGACCAATCTAAAAAGTATTGCCTATTAATGGCAGATAAATGTTTGAGCAGCCAATTCTTCAAATAAATCCTCCGACATCATAAAAGTAAAAGCAGTGATTAACAAAGAGCCACAGAGGCATCATTGATTGTTTGATATTAATTGCCACGGCTAAAAAGCCACACAATATTTAAAGTTGGGTGGGGGACTCCTAGGGAAAAAGGATGGGAATCACTGATATAAGCAACACTGTGCTGAACGTCTGATACATTTACCTTTGTAGTTTCAGCCTCTTCCATCCATTAGCACTACGTCATATAAGCAACTCTGTGCTGAACGTCTGGTACATATACCTCTGTAGTCTCAAGCTCTTCATTAGCACTACGTCATATAAGCAGCTCTGTGCTGAACGTCTGATACATATACCCCTAGATCGACAGAGGACTCTCTGACTTTCAGGAATTGATACTGTCGATTTACATTGGCTGTTAGCATGGTCACTCATAAGTATGATGAATCTGTAATTCCTGGTGTGACGATAGCGCAGTGCTATCTAAAATGTTATATTTATTTTAAGAAGATTTACAGATTTACAAGACCTGTAAACAGCCAGTGTTTTGTTATTTAGTTTTTCAACAAATTTTTCATTGTATATTTAACAACAGATTTGGTCATTGAGTAGTCAAAATACCTCTCCTGTCAATTTGGCTGGTATTGACGCAGTTAGCCAGCGCTGTCCCAGACCTCTTATGTCACCCTCTTGAGTGAGAGGGTCAAAGGTTGCCAGTTATAGTTACCATGGCCACGGTGTTCCATGGGGATGCGTGGTCTTCACTGGGATGTATTCCTCGGTTCCAGCGGGACTGGAGCATATAAACGACCGGCTCAACGCTCACGTTGAACTTTGACATCCACATGACCTTTACACGACCTTCAGAGTCCTCTAGGAAGTTCATATCTCTGCGGGGCTTAAGAGGAACGCCTGCCAAAAGAAACAGGAGTTTTCAGGTCAAAAGAAACAGGAGTGTCTTTTACCGGTAAAAATGGACAGTGGAAAAATACAGTTGTAAAAGACTTTCCGGATCAATGTACAAGTATATTTTTTTATTTCAGGTCATAGAAGTAAGGCAAAGAAAAGGCACATTCATGAAAACCTCAAAATCTGTTAGTTGCCGAATGAAAAGTGCTTTGGCCTTTCGGGACTTAAGGCCATGACGGTGAAAACAGCTGCTTTATTAGCTAGCCCAAAGAAAATGTTCAGCCAGGGAAGTCCATTTAGAAAGTATGCATAGGAGGAACAGTACATTAAACTAAGACTAAACCATGGTCATTAGTAAGACCTGACTACCTTTGTACAGATTGGCTGGTGCTTGACAAGTGTGCCCGCAGCCATTGGCACAGCACTTTCTCGGGGCGGGACAATGCTGGTCTGACGAACAGCTCTCCACACAGGCCGCAGCGAATCCGGCGGCTCGCTGGGGTAGCGGGCAGTCACCTTGACGCGCGGCCCTCAGAGAGGCCAGGAACTCTCTGCTCGTCACACACTCGGTCTGCTTCTAGTGGACGGAGGGACAGAGACGGAAAGACGGAAATAACAGAATAAGAGACGGAGAGTCACCGTTGTTATTTTATTATTGTTGACATAAGAAAAGGAAACGATATGTTAGACAGACACGCACACGCACACACACACACACACACACACACACACACACACACACACACACACACACAGAGAGAGCAGGGATGTGTGATGAAATGAAAGCTGTTTCCTCTGGAAAATCTCCACTGAGTCTTAAAGGACCTCAGAGACATGGACTAATAAAATGTCTGTGTGGGTCTACTTCCATGAAGTGGCAATGGAGCGTGTGCTTTCACTAACAATTGCACGGTCACACTCCACAATTGGCGTTCCCGAATCCCTTTGCCCCCCACCTCCCACACACACACACACACAGTTAATATGACAGTTGATGCAAACACACCTGGTTATCTTAAATGGTTAGCTTTTAAACGTCATCATACAATTTCACACGCCAGGCTGTATAAGGCGAGAGCCAGCAAAAGCAGCTAGGTCGTCTGAGCTGGCCTGCAGGCCAACCATCCAACCAGCCAGGCAGTCAGTAACAAGCTTTATGCTTCAGTTACTGTGATGAAATATTGAATATTTGAAAACCACAGTAGCTAGCTTTATAAACAGTAATTTAGACACACACACACACACACACACACACACACACACACACACAAAAGCAATGAAAAAAGACTGTATGTCTGTGTAGACAAACATGAATAGATGTAAAGTAAACACATGCGTCACTTAGAGCACAAACGCAAGTATACACATTACACAATACAGTGTTATTCATAGAAGCATACGCACACGCGCACGCACACACACACACACAGGGGAAACAAATTGACCCCCAACAGAGTGCAGCGTTGCAACGGATGATTTTAAGTTACGTAACGCAGACTTATGAACTCACAGACACAAACACTTTCTCTCACCTCGCATGGTTTCGGAGGCTGCGTCTTTCTCGCTTCCCGCAGTTCCTTGCACGGCTGAAGGCACTGCGCGCAGAGGCGAGGTTTCGGAACCCAACGAGGATTATGAGGGCAGACGAAGCCAGAGAGAGAGAGAGAGAGAGAGAGAGAGAGAGAGAGAGAGAGAGAGAGAGAGAGAGAGAGAGAGAGAGAGAGAGAGAGCATTAGAACAAGTCAACATCTGTGTGTCATTCCCTCATAACACTGATTGCGGAGGCTGTGAAACAGTAGCAACCATTATGGATGAAAACCACAATAGATCCCTACACACTGACAATGCTCTTACTAGGGTTGCAGAGTCTATCGACTCAGTATCGTATCGCGTTGCGCAATAGCATATCGAAAATGTAGCAGGAAGTGCAATATTCAGTTAATTTTTGTGGAGAGATGCGTCCATTGGGTGTTTGGCTTAGTTGTGTTTGATTTAGACAGAACAGTAAGATGTGTGGCTGAGGAAGCTAATGACATAATAGAGATTGAAGAGGAAACATTACTGGCCAAAAAGAATGCCTCCTTGGTAGCTTGGAATTACTGTTGTTGTACCAGTCCAATATGACTGTCAGTTGAAAACGTGTTGTTTTGATATATTATGAATATATTTTGATGAATTTTCCCATAACCGTTGTGTTTAAAAATATAGAAATTAATATCGATATTGCAATGGTCACTATCAATATCGCAATATCTCATTTTATCAATATCATGCATCCCTAGCTATTTCTCAAATACACAGAAACAGGCACATAACAGATATACTCATCTGCTGGGTCACCCCAGTGAACTGGTGAATGATGGTTCCTACCAAAATGAGAACCAGAAGATGTATAAAAAAAAACATGGCCTCCTTCACCTCTTAACCCCCCCTTCCGCATAGCCCCACTTGTTCTCTTAGCTCTCCATGAGCCTGGCTACATGCATTTGTGCACTTAATACGTTCCCACTGACTCCTATAGCAATGTAAAACAATTAACAAAAAGGCATAGTAAAAATGTTTTTTTTTTTTTTTTAACTCATTAAACAAATAAATGGTTCCTGGTGCATGATGACATTGGCTTCGGTATCAGGAGCAGTTTTAGACTGCTGTGTCCGCAGGTTTCGGGCTTTTTTTTTTGTGTCCTTTAACAACCATTAACATTGGTTATGGGTTTACCATATTGTAAATCACTCAAAAGCGCAACATCACAAATACTATTTCAACTTTTCAATCAAATAACAACGAATAATTAATATTTCAGATAGATTTAAGACAGACGATCTTTAGGCATAGCATGTCAAATCAAGTATCACTTGAAGTCTCCCATTTGAGACAGGGTAGGTTGGAATAAGCACTGTATAAATGCAACCCATATAAAACTGGACACGAAAACAAACGCACATTGTAATGTAATGTACTGTATACGTAAACAGAGGCAGTAAGAACGTACTGCACAGATACACGCTGATGCACTCTCAATGGAATGTGACCACGAGAAACACACTCACTGAGCTGGATGCACAGACGTCAACTCCTATTAACAAATACACGCTAGCAGCCACATAGATAGCGCTCAACACACACACACACGCACACACACAGTAACCAGATAGTGGGGTGTGATGTGTCAGTTTCTCCAGTGAGCTCCCAAAGGTCTCTACACCCCCCCACACACACCTCTCTCTCTCTCTCTCTCTCTCTCTCTCTCTCTCTCTCTCTCTCTCTCTCTCTCTCTCTCTCTC
>JAODUE010006817.1:0-29820 GCA_027564755.1 Amblyopsis hoosieri
GTGTATAATAATACTGTTAGACATTTATATATAAAAAAAAATTCTCTTTCGAATAGGGTAGTGAGGGGTGCGCCCCCGCGCGCGGGGGCAGTCGTTAACAGCAGGTTTTAATCACCTGATAACGCTAATAACCCGCACTGTGACTTGCAGGGAGAGAACGGTGAAGCTGGAAACCCAGGATCGCCCGGAGAGCCTGGTATCGGGGTGAGTACAATTATAATGATTTTTCAAATGGGATTTTCCTCTTGAAGGTACAAGCCTTGATTGCCCCACAGCACCACCAGAACCACACATTTCTGCCCCAGCTCACAATTTATGTGGCAAATAACTGTAGCATTGTGTGTGCGTGTGTGCGTGTCCAGGAGCTCTATCAGAGGAGGAGTAGAGATGAGTGTGATCAACTCAGCGCTTGATAGTTTGGAAAATGCGTATAATGTTGAGGCATATTTTCTGACTGGTAGAGTAATGAAAACGATGCGGTCATAATGCCCCCACACTGTGTATGTGTGGCTGTTTTACTAATTTGCCTATACATATCTCGGCGTGCATCTAATTAGGATATGTGCATTATGTGTCATGTTGGTTTTGTGTCTCTACCCATGGCAGTTTGAGCTCCACATCGCTTGACATGTCGCCAAGCTGAGAACCAGGGGGCTTTTCATGAGATAATTAGCTCAGCCATATTTGGACACCCCCCGATGTGGAGTGTCATTAATCTAAGCTACCAGGGCTTCTTTTAGATCTAATTAGTTAGTAGACATTTTTATGAGCCGATACTGTGATTCATGCGTGTCACGCTTCACTTCCACTCAATTTTACTTTTCATCCATACAGTAACAGCCATTAGTATGCAGAAATGTCAAGCCCCAACAGTCCAGCGACTGTAGTTCACGACGTAGCATTCCTAATGCGTTACATGCATGACATTCACATAACTACGTACTGTACAAGTCACACGCAGCAATGTCATTAGTAGTAATTACATAGTAAACTCTAATAGACATCCTGAGGCTATTCATCATGAATGACAAATGTGCTTTTGATTCAGACTAAACATGACCATGCCCCCCTCCTTCCCCTGCCTGTGTCCATCACACTGTATTGACGTGGCTCTCGGCCGCTGCGTGTCTGTTTACAGTGACTGATAGGCCGGGTGTCCAACGGCACAGTGTGGTCGATTAGAAAGGTGCCGCGTTGGCATTGACCAGAGAGCCGTTTTGCTCTAATAGGCTGACTAACGATCACTTTTCAGACGTGAGGCCTGTAATTATGCTTGGCTCCCCAGTGTGTTCAGGCATAGCCAGGACTGTTTGACACTGTTTCCTCACACAGACAAATGCAGCAGGTACATGCAGTAATGGTTCTCTGTTGGATGAGCATATTTGGAAAAAAACGTAATGAATGAAACGATGAAAAATAAAAAACTAATTGCTCTGGACTGCCCTCGTGCACACTTTGAAGAATATGTTGTTTTTTCTGCATTGCAGAAACACACAAGATAAATAAATGTTTTCATCGTCAAATGCCTCTACAAAACCTCCATGGGCGTATCCACCCCCACTGTTGTTGAGAACAAGTGAAAGTGAACCAACTGTTTAATTGAGACCGGCAGGATAACAGGTCACCACCTCGTGACTCCATATAAGGTCTGCTCAGCGTGGTGAGAGTTCTGCCTAGGCTCTAGTCTATTAACAGTGTAAGCTCCTAGCGACACAAGGGAAAGAAACATGCACCATACAAGTGCTCCTGTTAACCCTTAATATCCCTGAATACTACAATATCCCTGTGAATACCCATAGATCTCCTCTGTAGGCTTGTTTACATGAGATGCCAAAGGAGTAACAGATTGGATACGGCTTTGTCCTGTGCCTTAGTTCAGCACGCTGTCAACATAGCCCCACTTATATACAATACAGCTGCGATAGTCTTATTGTGGTTGCCATGGTATCATGTATCATGCCTGTTGCCCCCATAGGGCCCTAGAGGAGAGTCCGGTGAGAAGGGAGAGTCTGGCCCACCCGGAGCTGCCGGGCCCGCTGGGGCCCGTGGACCGCCTGGTGATGACGGACCCAAAGGAAACCCTGTATGTGCTGTAGACTCCACAGTCACACTCGCTGAGATGAAATATGGCATCACAAGCTAAAGACAACATAAGCTATTGAACTTAGTTAAGATAAACATATGCTAGGACACTAATATCAGACATGAAACAGGCACAATGCAGTAAAGTAAAGTTAAGGTGCTGTACAGTATACTGTAGGCAGAGAAGAAGGTACCGTTTGTTAAATGTCTTCTCATTTACGCATTCTCTACATAGGGACCTGTTGGATTCCCTGGAGACTCGGGACCCCCAGGAGAGCCTGGCATCGCTGTAAGTATAGCGTGGTACAAATGTCTGCACAGCAGTGTTCAAAGAATTTCACCTTGTTATGTAGTAGTTACTCAAATGGCATTATTATGTTTTATTTTTTGTTATATAAGGTTTTGTTGTTGATGTTTGCTAGAGCACCATAGGCCGATTTATTTCATTTCTTAGTTTTATCATTTTTGTTGTATATGTGTGAATACCCCCCAAACCTTCAACTTCCCAAACCTGTCCAGGGTGGGCTCATGCATTTGTCTGTTTCTGCTCAGGGCTTGGATGGCTTAGCAGGAGACAAAGGAGATGATGGAGAAGCTGGTCAGCCTGTGAGTGTGTTGTCTTTCCCATAATGCATCAAGCTGAGATGAAAATACAGAAAACGTCAGCCATAACTCACATCCTGAATCTAATCTGGAGAGTAGTCTATTTTGATTGAAATCCCCTCTTCACCAGCCATCTTGCCTAAAATCACATCCGCCTTTAACATAATTCATCCGTGAATATGTAGACCTGGTATGAATAATGGCTTGGGTCGGTTAAAGGAGGTGATTTTCTCTAAAATTTTAAGATTGCAAAATGATGTGCTAGCTGCTGCCATCAGATGTGTGCTCTGCTTTATAATTAAAACGGATTATAAATATATAGAAGAAAAATGTCCTATCATTGCTATTTTAAGTTTAAAATGAGCATATTCACAAAAGTAATTATGATAATTGACAGATTACGGGGCAGCATTGTTGATGATATATGTATCTCTAAGAATACATTATTATAGCAGCTCTAGTGTGCAAGGCAAGGCCACCATACTGTAACAACAAATAAGATTGTGTTTTAATGAATTTACAGTATTTTCTCTTATAAATGTGCCATAATTAGTTTCCCTTTTGTGCCATTCATCACGGTAATTACTGTCATTTTTATCTTAGATGAAACCTCCCTATCTCCTTGTCTAAGCCTTATCTTGCAGATTTAAGTTAAAGCATTTTATCTCTTCAAATTCAGGGACCTGCTGGTCCATCCGGTGAGGCTGGCGTACCAGGACCTCCCGGTAAAAGGGTGAGTGCATGTTCCAAATATGCATGAGAGGACACTTTATGTAGATAGGAACATGCACGTACATAAAGCTACTACAGTCTAGATTGGGTAATACAATCACCTGGAGCAATAGCATGCTTCTCCTAACTGCACATTTCATGAGAACATAAAATGAGAATGTGATGCCTTAAACAGCAGCTTGTCAACACCAGACGGTAATAGGCCATTGTTTTGCACGAGGATATTGACAAACTGTGAGACTGACTGGCGGTAAAATGGACCCAGGAAATTAAGTTGTCACTTTCAGCTCTGGCATGGCATGTTGAAATGAGATGATTTAGTCTCACTAGCATCACGTCTTTACGACCCCTTCCATTTACAGATTTATATTTATGTTTTATAGTGAGCAATAAAGAATAGCGTCAGTGAGCTGCAATCACTGTTTGGCACAATAGTGCAAATAAGAGAAGTGGCTTTCACACCACAAGTCAATCTCTTAGTTCTTTTTTTGTACGTAAGAATGGAAATGACTCGGTCCTTTATCATAAATAACGTTGCTCTATTAGCGCCGTAGTAACAGGTTCAGTCCAGGGTACTGCCACAGTGTAAATGGCATGAGGTACATACTGTAGGCTGATGATTATTCATGTACACAGAAGAAACTAATTTGCATGTTTACCAGCAGTGACTTTGGTTTTCTAATGTAGATGTGTGCATGTGATACACACGATCAGTACAGGTAACACTTGAAAGCACGCCATTTGTATTCTGAGGGACAGGCTGCAGATGACAGAGGTCGCACAGTAAATGGGCGCAGCTTCAATCCATATTAATGGACTTTATTGATAGTGTTTTTCATCCTTAGCCGTGGTCCGCTAGGTTATTCTCCTCCACAGTATATGTGATCTGGTTGCCACTGATGCATGTGGATGCATCAGATAAACGCACAAGTGCATGCGCGCACACACACACGCACACGAACACACACACGCACACGAACACACGCACACACACGCACACACACACTCTGCACATAACCTACTTTGACGTGACTAGCTTTTGTCCATTAGATTATGGTTGGATGCCAAATGGCCGTCCACTAACAAGGCTTTGACTGGAGGCTATTTTATGCACAACCTTGTGTGCTTTTTGCCACCACCAAGTCCATTTGGGATGTAAGGCCATTTGCTTACACTGATTGTCTGGCCTTACAGTAAGTGGCGCAGTGTTTGTTCCTGTTCCAAGGTCAGACCATGTGTCTGACACTGTACATAATATACTGTACATGCAATTGCTTGTGCCCTCCATTGTTTTATTTGAGGAAAATTACATTTGACAATAATGTGTGCTGTTTGTCAGTCAGTCAGTCAGTCAGTCAGTCAGTTAGTTAGTTAGTTAGATGTCTGTTTTTTTACAGTTGATTGATATCTGTCTGTTATTTCTCAGGGATCCATTGGACCTGCAGGTCAGGAGGGAAGACAGGGTGAAAAGGGTTCCAAGGTAAGACAGAAATGCCCCCCCCCCCTCCTTCCCTTCCACACACACACACACTCACAGTTTCTTTGGTTTGGGCAGTTAAATCAACCAATAGAACTGTGTATCAGCGTGGGGCTCGTTTAGACTTCGTCTCTTGGGGGACTTCCTGTACTGGACTTAGTGACACATTTGTCCTGGCCAGTGGCCACCTGATAGACTATTCAGACACTAATAAGCAGTTCCATCTACATTCCATCACTTAGCGTGTCTTGGTTAAAGCAGGAAAATGAGTCAGTTGGGAAGTCTGATGGGGTTCCTTACACTTAGTGGAAAACTGTAAGATTCTTCCAGTGGTTTCTTCCCATCCACTGGAAAGAAGCAGAAGGGAAATGAGAAAACACTTTAAATTAAAAGCGCCTGCCTGCATTTATGATTCTCATCTTCGTATGGTTTGCATACATGTACACACTGAAATGCTTCTCAAAAGCCTTCTGTCTTTCTGTTGTTATTGCTCTCTTCTTTTAAATGTAACTTTCATAATAGCACACAAGCACGCACACACACACACACTCATGCATACAGAAGGTGCACATTCTATTGAGGTACACTGAGGTAAAGGATTAGACTTTGGGGAAGCCAATGCTCCCTATGTGATGATCCTAGAGTGTCAAATCCAGCCCTAATTGGCTGTCAGATCCATTTAATCCCCTCTTCCTATCACGCTAGCCAATATGACATCTCCAAAACTTCAATACATAATAGCTCCCAGTTGCCTTTCAAAGATGGCAGATAAGATGTGGCATCAATTGATGTGTTGGAGGCTTTATCCACAGTCCAGCTGTTTCGACGGCTCCAAACTGAGAACCAAACATTGTGAGTCTAGGAATAAAGATCCCTTTAATATGCATATTGACTACTGAATGGTCCGCACAATTTGACTGCGGTCACTTGTCAATTGTTCCTTCAACATGTTGACACGTCAACATACTGGAATGCATCCTTATATGAAATAGATTAAGTCATAAAACCAAACAGCAACATAATACCAGCACCAGCCAGGTTGTAAATGTGTCCTATGTCCACAGGGAGAGGCCGGTGCTGAAGGAGCTGTTGGCAAAACAGGACCTGTCGGGCCCCAAGGGCCTCCTGGGAAGTCTGGCCCAGAGGGCCTGCGTGGAATTCCTGGCCCTGTTGTGAGTATAATGTGACCACACAAGGTCACAAAGACACAAATAGAAATGTTAATCGAAATCTATTTTAAACTATTTTTTATTACCATAACTTTCTACCAGGTTTTACAGAATTACCTTGTTTTCTCAGGGTGAACAAGGACTGCCTGGAGCTTCTGGTCAAGATGGCCCACCAGGACCTCTTGTAAGCCATTGGCTAGCAGTCATGTATTGGTCTCATGCTCCTCTGGTGCTGACCTACACCATGGTGATAAGGAGGGTGCTGCACAGCCACAATAACAGTGGCCCATACCATCAATCAAAACAAAATATTATATATATTTTATACATATGTACATACATACATACATTATATATATACATACATGCATACATTCATACATACATACATGCATACATGTACATGCTGTATGCTTGTATATAAATAATAATGTATTCTCCATAAAACACTTCATATCATTTAATACATATGCTTCTTTCAAATTTAAATTTTTCACAATTTGCAGTATTCCTAATTTATTAATAATGAATTCATACATTGAGATATAGTATATATAGTGTTTATACTATTCAATGAACAATAGCTTGGACACATGCACATTAGGCAATAGATGGAGGTACAGTTTAACATGTCTGTTGGTTTTAATGCATTCCAATGAGCACTACTTTCTCTCTGTAGGGACCAATGGGACTGCCTGGTATGAAAGGTGACTCTGGTTCCAAGGGAGAGAAGGCAAGACACTATTACGATGCTAATCTCAAATTGCTTCATTGTGCGTTTCTCATATCTGCTCATGTGCCTTATCGGAAGCTTCCCAAGCAGGCAAACATCCAAGACTTGCTTCGCTTTGTTCACTTCAGAGAGGCGGATTATATCATATTTGTATTCTGCTACATATGACACACTGATTCAGTAGTCAGTGAATATGTACTGTCTAACGGTTTGAATATCTTCTGTTATGGCCAATGCAATATACGGTGCTGTGGCACAATGAGATACTAGCAGATGGACCAACTCTACCACCATTACCCTATAACAGTCATTATTTACATGCAGTGGCCAAGCCATTGTTTTGCAACTTAACATGCACGCAATATAGCTTTTACTTTAAGTCATGCGGCTGTACTTCTTAAGTGTTACATTATTTAGTCTCAGCCTTTGATGGTTGTTTGCTTCGATCCCAGGGACACCCAGGTCTGATCGGTCTAATCGGACCCCCCGGTGAGCCGGGAGAGAAGGGAGACAGAGGCCTGCCTGGTCCTCAGGGTAGCACCGGGGGTAAAGGTGACGCTGTAAGTACTAACAGTGGACATCAGCGGCCGCACGTGTGGCTACCACACAGACTAGAGCTCCATTAACATCCATTCAACTCCATTAAGTCACATTTAAAATGTTTTAGCTGACAAACACGCAGCGCTGGTCTGAGTGCTGCGCTGATATCCAACTGTTCTGTTTTGTTCCAATAGGGTCTCGGAGGCTCTTCTGGTCCCCTCGGGCCTCCTGGGCCCCCAGGGATCCCTGTAAGTGCCTCTCCTTATGAAATAAATGACATATACTTGGGTTTTGGTGTCATGTTTTCAAGTAGTAACCAACTCTTAACAACATTTGTTGGGCAGGGCACTCAAGGATCAAAGGGGTCCAAGGGCTCATCTGTAAGTTCTGTTTATGTTTGCTCCTCCTCCTTTATCAGAGTGAATAGTGATGTATATGAATGCGTCATTGTTTCTGACTTTTCTCCTGCAGGGTTCCACGGGTCAGAAGGGAGACACTGGATTGATTGGACCGCCCGGGCCACCTGTGAGTTGAGATGATTCACACCAGTGTCACCGTCGCTGTTACAGTGCTTTGTGATTGTTTTAATGTGGACCAGCACCTGCGTTTTAAAAATCCCCGACAAACATTGAACTGACGAGTTGACGTGGACAAAGCACCTAATGAGTTGACTGACACGTATTGGCACCTCCTGTGTAACATAACGACTTTGAATGAGTTCCCAGACTGATATGGAGAGCAGTACAAACAACACCATGCCTGGTCCACCAAACCTTCTCCATTGTAATGTTAAAAGCCTATTTCCCCACTGTGGGACATTGTCACCATAGGGTCCCCCAGGCGACATGATCCAAGCCCTGCCCATCCAGCACAGCTCTGGGAAGACCAGGAGGCAGGCTGAGGTGCAGGGGGACGAGGCCCTGGCCGACTACGGTGCGGAGGGCATGGAAGACGTTTTTGGCTCTCTCAACAACCTAAAGCAGGACATCGAGCGCATGAAGTTCCCCATGGGCACACAGGACAACCCTGCCAGGACCTGCAACGACCTGCACCTCAGCCAGCCCGACCTCACAGATGGTAACGCAGCGCTCAGCTTCACTTCAACTGCATTCAGCTGTGTTTGTCGATTCTTAAAGTTATAGTCTGAGATTGTAAGCTAATTGTAAGATCATACACTTTTTGCCAAATTCACCAAATATCTCCTCGCGTGCGTGATGAAAAAACAATTGTGTACTTACTTCTACACAGCCCTGCCTCCGTAAATAGGAACATAAGCAAATGGCGAACACCGCTCACAACAACAATGCCGCTTGGCTCCGCAATGCGTTTCAATGTGTGGGGCGGAGCTTCTGAGGTAGTTTGAAGTTAGCATGCGTTCTGGAGCGCCAGACGGTTAGTCACACGCAACCGTCCGTACAAAGCTGATTAGTCAGAACCACCCTACCCAGACTGCTCAAACTGTCTCACGAGGCTATTGCTTCTGTCTGCTATTTCAGTTAGCTATACCGGTACATAATGAGCAGCTCACCTGACCATTGTTGTGAGCAGTAGACCTGCAGCCTTGAGCACGCGGCGCGATAATAAGCAGACGGAGCAAGAGAAATGCCAAGGAGGCTGTGGAAATGCGACACATCTTGGACTGGAACGAGTGTGGTGATGTGGGTTCACACAGCGAGGTTGAGTTACCAGGCAACCGACAGAGTGCCGCGATGAAGGTGGCCTACAGGCTTACAGAGACGTTGCTTTGACGCAATTCTAAAAAACAAATTGTACTTTGTATGTACCATGGCTGTTAATAGCCTACTGTATAATATGTTAGCCAAGTGGTTGTGACTTGCTGCTGTTGCTTATAGAGACAAACCCTAAGCCTATCGGAGAGCATCATTCAGCTACACAGCTGTTTCTAACATCAATCTTCTTTCATCAGGGAACTACTGGATTGATCCAAACCAGGGATGTCTTGGAGATGCCATCCAGGTCTATTGTAACTTTACAGCTGGAGGAGAGACCTGCATCTTCCCAGATAAGAAGTCCGCAGGGGTAAGTGGTTCAGAGCCTCTCACTCCAATAGCATTTGCCACTGAGACTACGCTTTGGTCACAGCTTGCCTGTTGCACCATGCCGCAGAAAAGATTCATTGTGTATGTACTGCTGTGTCAGTGTTGTGAACCAAAGCTACTGTACTGCCAAGACGGTGAAAGTAGCAGAGGTGCTATGAGTGTGTATTAGTGCTGTTTACCTCAGACACTAATTTTCTCCTTCATTGTATTACTGGTTGATTCTTTACAACAGGTTAGAATATCCAACTGGCCCAAGGAGTTGCCAGGTTCATGGTTCAGTGAATTTAAACGAGGCAAAATTGTAAGTCAACATTTTTATTATTGTTTTTGTTGTTATTACAGTGTATTTGCCTTTAGTAGTGTTGGGTGTTGTGCTCCCAGCCGGAAGGTTGTGGGTTTGAACCCCGGTGTTGACCTACCTGTAAGCATCCTTGAGCAAGATGCCTAACCCCCTACTCCCCAATCTGCTCCCAGTGGTTGGTCGCACCTTGCATGGCAGCAATCACCATCGGTGTGTGAATGTGTGTGTGAATGGGTGAATGTGTAAAGCGCTGTATAAATGCAGTCCATTCACCATTAGTCATTTTCAGAATATTAGAGCGCCTTTTTCTTCAATCTCACCCCTTCCTCCTCCTTTCCCATCCCTCACTCTTCCATCCATTCTTCCTTTTTCCATCACTGTTCTCCAATCCTCTCTTCCTCTTCTCTCCCTCCCTCCCACACTCTCTTCTCCTCTGATTCCATCTTGTCGTCGTCCCCCCCATCATTTTCACTCTCTTGAATTCGCCCACCTCCGTTCCGTCAGCTGAACTACGTAGACACAGAGGACAACAGTGTCAGCGCGGTGCAGATGACCTTCCTGAAGCTGCTGAGCTCATCGGCGCGCCAGAACTTCACCTACATCTGCCACCAGTCAGTGGCGTGGTACGACGCCAAGGGGGATAACTACGACAAGGCGCTGCGCTTCCTGGGCTCCAACGACGAGGAGATGTCCTACGACAACAACCCCTTCCTCAAGGCCCTGTCAGACGGCTGCTCGGTAAAGCACCTTTTCACTTGGCTTTTGGATTCCCTCACAAGATACCCCCAGTACAAACGAACAGTTTTTCACATTTTTACTACTTATCAATTATATTTTTTACTTACATAACTTACATCAACTTACATTTGTATTTATTAACTTTTTCTATTTATGTAATATGTTTTACCTTTTACACTATATTTATACTATTATATTTTAAAGAATATGTCTCCTAATGTTTTCTGTGGCTGTATATTCCACAGTGATTTTTATTTAATTCATTAATTAATTACATTTATTTTTATTCCATGTGTATTTTGTCTACCGCATACTGTAGTGAATAAACACCACCAACATACAGCAATACACAACACCAACAATAAACACCACAAACATAAAGGTTTACTGTGCCAAGCACGTTATGTTTGTAAGTCAATGCCCGGAGCTAGCCCATATTCTCCGGCCCTGGCTCAACTCTTCCACTCCCACCACTCCGTTACTGTAGCAAATTTTAAACTAGACTCCATCTTGATAAATAGACCACAGAAGTTAAAACATACATACTGTATTCTCGCTTCAAAAACTCTTAAAACAGCATTTTGTAACAGTAGTATTTCTAAAAGTATAGCCATTATTGTTTGTGTTTTCTGGACTTCCATTGCCGCTTGTTGATTCGTAATGCATTCTGGGATTTTCCATGGACAAGTCACCACTGGATGCATCCTTGGTAAAAGCCGTTAATCGAGAACACTTCCTGGTATTTTATCCGTTCTTGGCTAGATGCGAACTTGGCTGTGAATGATGACTTTCACAAGTCCGCAAGAACGCAAGAACAGAAAAAGAATGCATATTGAGAAACAGCCATTGTGCACCCAGACAGCACTAAACCATGGCCACACCACTGCACACATACCAACTAGGGCCATTAGGTGGCACATACTAGTGACAACTGAAAACTATGGCTAGTGTACCACCATTAATGCGAACACAAGAACTGTGTCGAACCCTACTCCAGAGACACATACACAATACACAAACACACCAAAGCAACTTACTATGTTTTGATAAGTGCGACTAATATGATATACAGTATACACTGATGTGTCAGGAAAACACGACTCCTAAAATATCTCCACAGCCATTCCAAATGCTCTACTAACCCTTGGTGTGTGTGCTCTGCCTCCAGCTGAAACAGGGCTACTCCAGGACGGTGATGGAGATCAACACTCCCCGCATTGACCAGGTGCCCATCATCGACGTCATGCTGAATGACTTCGGTGACCCCAACCAGAGGTTTGGCTTCGAGGTGGGACCTGTCTGCTTCCTGGGCTAGACACCTGACCACAAACCAGCCCACACGCCCCCTCCCCCGTCCCTTCCCACCCCGCAAATCCCCGCAAAGCGACAGAGGTCAGAGGGCACGCACCAACACACGCATGCTGAGAGCTGACAACCTTCGCCTTTGCTCCTCGCGGAACCAAACCTGTGTTGTTTAGTTTAGTCTCTGTCTGTCTGTCTGTCTGTCTGTCTGTCTGTCCATGTGTTTTTGTGACCAAGAAGATCCACTGTTGCCCAGAGCAGAGGAGTGCCCACAGGCCCTGTCGCGAACGCATTGACCCAGGGGAAACTGTAGTCCTCGCCCTCGTGGGGCCAGAACCACATGACTCTAACATAGTAACAGGAGTGACATCAGTAGACGTGGTTGGTGGTGGACAGTGGAGCACTCTCAGCACCAGAGAGAGGACCTGCTCACCTCTCTACCCAAAGCCACTTCAGCCCTCCTCACTCCCGACCCCCGACCCAAGTCCTCGCTTTCTGGAGGCTCCAGTGCTGCTCTGATTAAAACCACAGAGGAGCTTTTGTGCGGAAACACAAAAGACCCAAGGTGCTACAAAAAAGTGCATTTTGATAAACTGTAATTATTATTATTATTATTATTATTATTATTTTGTACAATACTGTTCCTTTCTGAATCCACTTTACAAGCTTGCATGTGTCCCAAGGCTCCTAAGGTTTGAAAACGTGTTTGATAATCTGTTAAGAAATACATTTGCAGTGAATTTATTTTGTTTATTTGAAATGTCTGTTAAGACTTATTTGATATATTTAGGTTGTATTTTAAAAACAATGATTATATAAATTAGACAAATTGTCACCAATTTGTAAGTATGAAAAATTATTTTGTATATATAATTTCATTTTTTTACCCCAATTAGAAACAAATTAAAATAAATCTCAGAGGATTACTTTTTTTTCTTCATATGACTTGTGTTCTTGTTTTTACAATACTAGATATTTTCATTAACAAATTAAAATAAGATTGTAATATAAAAATGGCTGGACTGCTTCAGTGCAGTGTCAACTCCTAAGTATTTTTCCCAAATAGACTATTTTTTCAGATGGTATACCTCAAAAATGTTAAGACACTTGGTTAATCAAGCATACATATATGTCTATATATTCTGTATACAGTATATAGATTTATATATATGGGGGATTCTTTTCTTTTTTTCCTAGGAATAAATACATGTCAAGGTCAAGCTGTCCAGTTTGCTTATGAAACCACAAACAGCCCTGTCATAATTTTATTTGTAACAATGAAGAAATTTTTTCATGTGTTTTGGATGGAACTCAAAAATATTAAAACTGGATTGTGGACAATATTGGTTGACTGTCTGTATTGTTGGCTAGCAATTGGTACATGGTCTAATTTTGTATCTATGCTGTCATATATGACACCTTTAACTGTTCTGTATCATAATATTTACAGTTTGAAGAATTAGGTTTTACAAAGTGCTCATGGTCAGTCGTGCTGAACTCAGGCCATTCAATCTCCCAGGTTACACGCTTTTTCTTTCTTAGAATTGATTTAATTCAAACCGGTCTGCATTTCATTTACTTTGCTTACAGTAGCAAAAGACCTCAGAGCCTCATTAAAGCCTATGTAATTGTGTTTTGAACATGTACGTACAAAATTTAATAAATGTTTGTCTCCTTGCCAAATTGTCATTGCAATCGTTTGCATTCCCTTAGACATTTATTAATTTTTTTATTTAGATTCAATTTGTATAAAATTACCATATAATGGATTGAGTTTTATTATATACAGTATAGAGATAAAGACTCAATGAGAGAAGGGGTACAGTAGCTTGAATCATTTGCTCAAGGGCACTTTGACACTCATTACTGCAGGAACTGCTGTAGGTTCCTCTATCTGCCTGCCCGTCTGTTCTATTATATCCAGCTATACAATATACAGTATGTTGACCTCTCATGAGGAAATCATAATTGCATTCAGGACAAGAGGACAAGACAGTCATCACCTTGTCAACCACCACGTGTTCTCTGTGTGGAGGTTGACGTCAGATGGATTTCTATGCATTGTTGAATGAATTATCAAGTCCAGCCGAACCATCAACACTGACAAGCATGTTTTTCCCTATATAGTGCTGGGCAAAGTGTAAAGAAACTGCTAATTAGAGTATTTATCATCTTTTCCCAGGGAGTGTGTTTCATTTAACTGTGGCGTTTGCGATGAGTCATGTAAGACGGCTGATAACAGTATAAATCACACAGGAGAGTTTGAAAAATAGCCTTTGCAGAACTGCAAACATGGTTACCTCAAATGTAACAACAGAACAGCTGAAACACAACAGCAGTAACATACTGGTCAAAAAAGGGATTTGTTTGTGGAGGTACTGAGCCATGCGTTCCGGTATTGGCTATTTGCTTGAAGTGTTAAGTTTACCACAAAGGCTCATCATATTAACCAGTTCATTTCAAGCAAAGCGAACTAACGAACATCAGACCGGACAGATTAGCATAACGTGCATGTATTTGTTTTTGGTATTAAAGCAGCCCCCAGTTTCCAATGTCATTTTTTAACATCTAATGTAGAGAAACATTAGCACAAGTCACGTGAGTCAAATTTGTTTTTATTTTGCTGTGATTCATTGCTATCTGTTTGTAGATTTCTCCATGTACCTATTAACCCTCCATATGGTCATCATGGCCTGGCCTGCAAGAACACATATGGAGATGAGTAATCACAGAGCCTGTAGTGATCATGACTATTTGCCTAGCACTACAGCTAATGATCAAAAATTGCATTTTGTCTGTTACTCATGCTAGATATTAGTGGGCCACCTACTTTAGTATCTGCTGGCAGAACAAAGGGTGTTTTGGTGTTAGGTGGAAATGGGACCAGTCTAAATACTGTAAATGTAAGTTTGAATTGATTTATTTTTACAAATGTAGTGGAAATACCACAGCAAATTGCATCGCATTGCTTTGACATGTCCTTTACTATTATATTTCAAGTCCTTGTCTAATTCAATTGACACTTGAATTGTGTCTAACTGCCCTTGTGGTTGAAACAAGAATTACAAGAACTTTGTTTTGGGTTAAAACTTCCTCATACATGACCTTGTCAATACCGTAGGGCTTTGTGCAAAATTTGTTTTGAAGGGAGATAGTGAAAAAGAAAGTGGCAAGTGAATGAGTCAGCATGCTGCTTATGAACATCATAAATAACTTCACAAACCAGCTGATGTCTTCATACCAACACTGAGAAGCAACATTTAAGACACATCTTAAATCTGGCCAGAATAAAGAGATTGTTATGCTAATTATTATTACTGTTGACACCCAGCTGGTTAAATAGAACTGTGGAACAACAGTTTTATTCTTAAAATATAAATAGTCCGTGACTGTAGGCATACAGTATATGAAACATGATGTATGCACAGAATAAAGTGATGAAGTGTAAATACTTAAAGTTATAATAGCTGTGATTATGATTTTTTACATTAAAGGAGTCATTTCATGATCCTTTTCACTTGTTGACACAGTTCCTTGACTTCTCAATGCAATGTAGTTAACAAGCTTAGGTGAAAATACCACAGTTATGTGGAAAAGCACATCATACAACAACTCTTTAGAGAATGGTCTGATTTCATTTCAGTGACTGTTGCTTTAAATTTAACAAGTCACTGCCCACCCCGCCCTGACTTCCACGTAGCTGTGTTGAAGCTACGACTGCTTTACTGTTAGTACCAGTGCAGACTACTCAAACGTGGTTTGAACATAGTTTTATGGGGTTTGGACCACATATGGTTTAATTTCAGCAGTGCTTTCAAGGTGTTTATATTGCGCATGAATTCCGCCTCGCCATCCAGACTACAGTAAAGGATATGGGAGGCAGGATGTAGTTTAGTGTTGTTTGTGTCAACAACACAGCAGCAGCTAGTCACACAGCCCTGTGTGGGAACGGTGTTACGTTTTGATAACCAGCCATATATCTACTAAGCACATTATTTCATGAATGAAGGTTAAATTATACCATAGCACAAAATTGCAGCCATCCTTGCCCGCTAAATAGCCATGTACCCATAAGCACGTATTAATTAATGAATGAAGGGTTACTGTACATAGCACGAAACCGCAGCCGTTCTTGCCGCTACAGGGCTATGATAGATAGGTGGCTACCTGCTAGCTGCTAGCAACAACACAAAGTGATAGGCTATTCGGTTAAACAAGAAACGTTAAAATTATACAAAGAGATGTTCTATATTTGTTATTATCACAGACATAACGTTAAATGTTTTGTATATGACTAACCCAGATAGAAACATTATTACTTGCGGTTCCAAAAACGGCAATCCGTTTCCGGCAGGGGATACAATTTCGGTGACATGCGTTTTTATCAATGAGCAATGTTTTTATCAATGAGCAATGAACACAACATTATTTAGGCAGCCTATTTCTAATCCGTTTACGGTTTCTGAACAATAGCCTATATTAATCTAATGTAGTTATTGATGTGCACATCACTCTTTATAATATGCCTGTCCTGCAGACTGAACTTGTTATGCTATGGTAGCCTGCAGTTAATGTATCAAAAAATAGATTTACAGATTTGGTCATATGCAAATGTTGAACATTAAACTTTTACTTACGGTTTGTGTACTGGCGATCAACATCAGTTTCTTGCCTTGCATATTTTGCTGATACTACGTAGCTGACCATATCCTCATAGGGGCGTTACCAAACAAACTGTGTGCAGTAATCTAGCAACAAATGCAACATTTCTCTCATTCACCTGTTTCCCCGCCTCTCTCCCTTTTTTATCCAATACAGACCAGGAAGCTAACAGTCCACTTTGAAAGGCTTACTACTTCTCCATGACACATCGACATTGCTAATTCCAAAAACAACTAGAATGGGTCCTTTAAAGCCATTATCAGCTACGGTTAAGTGATTTCTTCTTTGAATCTCTTAATTTAATATAATAATTTTTTTCACAATATAATTCAGCTCAAACCAAATTCTTTGAAACACAAATTAATGTGCTGTATTGTGGACATTCCCATTAACTCACAGATTTGAGGTCTTTCAGTTTAAATGTCCAGATGAGACGGGGGGGAAACCAAAAAGCGTCTCCTTAGTTATGCAGGTGGGGAATGACACAAACCCCCTCCTACCTGTCCCCTGGTTGGGCCAAAGCATTCCTGGTCTCCATGGATGCGTTGCAAAAGCCCACCCCCTCGTGCCCTCCTGCTCTAGGAGATGCCATGCACTCTCCTCTCCGTGCACGCTCCTCTGCCTCTTGTCCCTCCAACTTGACACATATACCCTGTTCTATGAGAGCCCAGACTCTCCTGTCTCAGAGAAGACGGATGAAGCAGAAGAAGGACCCTCAGGTGAGAGAACATCTGACCACATGTAAATGAGGATAATAATATCTGGCACCTACGTTTCCCTCCACGTAATACTAAGGCGAGTATTGTGGAAGGCTGACTCTATTTTGCTCTCTTTCTTGACCCTGGGAAACCCATTTAAGAAGCCTAAAGGTTAAGTGTTAGAAACAATTGTACTGGTATGAGGAGTACAGTCTCATGTATAAGGACTGCACACGTTTGTATGATTAGAATAAATAGCAGATATAGCATGCAGGTGGCTCCTGCAGTCAATGCATGACTTTAACAGCAGTGCTCGATTGGACAACCTAATTCCAGTGCAGTAAATAAGATGTGACTTGTGTCCAACCAGAGGTGTTTTAGGAACAACAATGTCATATTGTTCAAATCTACTTCATAAACGCGTGGCCTTCAAAAATAAATCAACCTCTGCACTTAATCATTCTCTTTCAGGCCTTACATCCACACACACACACACACACCCGAGACACACGCACCGGTCCTGAACGACACTGAACACCGCCAGCTGTGGAAGTGTCACCGCTGGCAGCGGCTTCCTTCTCAAACGAAACGGATTCATTAAACACACGAGAGACAAAACCCGAGTGATGTCACATCCGTGAAGATCGGTGCCCCTGGTCGGTGTGCGCGTGCCCGCGCGCGTGGCCGCAGCAGCGTCAGGAACATTCACCTCCGCTACAAACTTTTTCCCTCGCAGCAGTCATAGTCGCGGGCGGTGTGCCTCCCGGTGTTGCCCACATGGCATGCGCGCACGTAGCCGGGATGAGCACGGATCTACCATCGCTCGCCTTTTCGTCTTCAGTGTGTGAAAGCAGGGGATTACGCCGTCGCACAGTGGCGAGAGCCCGCAGGCAGCAGCGTGCGTAAAACACATCGGTGGGCTGAAAACTGTTTACAATCAGAATGCCGTCTCTGTCCGTGGTGCTGAACCCTGTATTGTTCCTGATGCTGTTTGGATACTGCCCGTCAGCGGTGAGTTTCTATACGCTGCCTTTGTTTATCCTAAAGCCCCAAGGGCACCTCATTTTGCCAGTGGCGTGACGGAAGGCATAGACTGCATGGACTATATGATGCTTTGCATTGTAAATAACGTTGTTTGAAGTTTATCAGATGACAGATTGGTGTTCTTAATATCATTTTAGACTAATTTCAGGCTGGTTGGTGAATGATTAAAACCGCTGAAGTGTAAGTCAATTTAATTCACATTCTATATTCATTCTTTCTTTATTCTTTATCTTATCTAGTATGTATAATGTAACATTTAAGACGTAACAACAATTCGTGTCTAAGATTATTTGAATGGAATTGTGTATGGATTTACACGTTTACTCGACATACAGTATAGGCTACTGTAGATACTCTCCTTTCTCATATACTGCTCACATCAACCGCATAATATTGGTAGTAGCCTGCACGATCGCCAATAATATATACGATACGGTCACTTTTAAATGGTGGGGTCAATCATTATGAAACCGTTGCAAAGTCATATGTCTTCAGGCATTTTCTCATACAGATATATTTAAAAATGTTATAGCCTTCAACATTGAACACATTCAATTATTTAACTTTTCTTGTTGTAGCCTATACTGTGTATTTAATCCACTCTTAATAATATAAAATTAAGATCAAATAAATGACCTTAGACAATTGTCAATTGAAGCATTGTTAACATGGATATTTTATTATTTATTATCAGAGCCATTTAATAAGAGCAGCTTGCAGATTATAAAACCACTCTGAGAATAACATTGGTCACTTTTAGGGCCATCAGGCACCACACCCCACTGCCAACTTCTCCATTTTGACTCAGTGCCCTCATGAAATATCCTGTAGACCGACCCCCTCGCCTTCATTAAAACTGCTGCAAAGACTTAGGCCCTAACACTTTATGTTCATTCATAGAAGCGAAAGCCTTTTGAACTGAGGACAGACTGAGTCAGAGTCTCAACGGGTGTCGGGAAACAAAAGCCAGTCCAGCTGTCTGAACAATGTAATGAGCACCATTCCCCATTCCTCACCATCAGACCCTCGCTGAAAGCCCTGCCGGAGAGCATCTGGCTTGGCCGAGCTACAGATGAGTGAGGAGAATGTCAGGCGAGGAGACAGGATGCATGTCACTCACTCAAGAGGCCCAGAACAGAGATGGTTCTGAGGAGATTAGCTTTTCCTTTCTTTCTTTTTGAAATGCCTCCATCAGAGAGAGGCAGATCCCCAATCATGTCCCCAAAATGTCTGTGTCTCAATTACAGTTTCAAAAATTTCCCTTGTGTCGTCACAGCATTAGTTCTCCTGTATGATGCAATAAAACCATACATGACATGTAACAAAACACAATATGATACGCAATACAAAAGACAATTTGATGCGGTAAGGTAAAATGCAGTACAATATGATGTGATGTAAAATGATACAAATCAATATGATGCAATACAAAGTTTGATACATACACAGTATGATACGCAATATGATATGATATTATATGACTTAATGCAATATGCTATCTGTACCCATGGAGTAATTAGTTTAAGGTTCCATAATTACATATTTCAATACAATAACAAGAAAAAAATGTGTGTTTCCAAGGGGAAAAGAAAAACAGGACATCTCTAAATAATACTGGCTCTATAAATCTGTCCAATAACAACAAACTTTGCAGGCTGGTTAAATTGGACAGTAGGATTTCAGAGGGGAGTCATGCCAAGCTTTTAGATATGTATTAAAGGCAGGTCCGATGTTATATTGCACTGCCAGGACAATGTACTCTCCGGTCCAAAGTGTGTAGGACAAAAATACACCATGTATATAAAAGACACTGTGTTTATTGTAATCATACTGCAATTGTCTTGCGTAATGGTAGATCTCTGGGTCCTCCTTTGAAATAACATTTTACTCTTGATTTTGAATGAATTTACCTTCCCGAATTAACTTAATTAGTAATTTGTGATGTCATTGGTGTTTATGTGAAGCTGAATGCAAGACCAATTTGTGGGACAATAAAGTTAACTTGAAATTCAACTTGAAAAGAATGAACCCACATGATTCAAATATAAACAATATCAACAAAAAATTATCATAGTTCATAGATCACCAACATACAATACCATGTAAAGAAATCTCTTTTGTGGATTCAAGATAAGGTCATATTAAAAGGAGAAGAGCTGGGAATTGCACGAGATTTAGTGTAAGAAATATCCAAAGACACCAAAAGGAATAGACTGCCAGCTTCACAACATGCCAAAACAATGTCCCGAACAGCAATTTCTTTGTGAAAGTGCAGGTACAAAAGTGATATATTCTGAAGCTAAATATGAAAAAGTTTTCTAAGTGAGTACAAAAAAGTAGTGATTCAATGCCTGTACTTTCTACACAGTGTGATGTCTGCCTTCTCAGAGGAGACCTGCTCTTTTATGATTCCTCAGCTTCTTTAAACTGTTCAGGAAGAAAGGGATGTATGGATGGATGAGATAAGGAAAGCATATTCGGCTTTACTGTATAGACACAAACCAGCGCAACTGGTTGTCGGGTACTGCAACTCTCAACATTTACACTGATTGTACAGAATATAAAACAGTGATCAAACAAAAGTTTAACGTGCTGAGAAGACTAGAAGCTTTTACCAGATACAGTACATGTCAATATTTGTGAGCATTTCTCAAAATTTGGAATGATATACTTGTTAATACTACCGTAAGACATTCTATATAAGGTTTGGAACAAAACTCTCAGTGTGTACAGGACTCATGGACTAAATTGTAATATGTATCTATATCGTTATATGGTTCTTAAAGCCTAATGCTAAATTATTATGTCAGTGGTAATGCACCACAAAGCCAAATGTGGAAAAGCAGATGATTTTCAGCACTACGTTCTGTATCAAGACCAGAAAATAGTATTTTTTTTGTTGGGCAGGAAATTCATGGGAAACCATTATATTGCGAACATGGGAAAATCTTACAGCAAAGGCACTTTGTTCTTCTAAAGCCCAGGCGGAATTGGGTGGTATTTCTTGGCGGCTGTGCTTTGGGGGCAATCGGCAGAAAGACTGGTCCATGAGGAGAAAACACATGTTTGCTGGGATAGTTATATCTTTATTTAACTGGTAGCACAACAGCCTTTGTAAATATCTTACATCTTGTTGTTAATTATCTATACTCATTTATTTTCTGTATATAATTTAATATATTTTATGATGTGTGTTACTTCATTTATGCAGCAAAAAGAATTGCACACAAAATAAGTGTTCATTGGCCTGGAGCTACTGTGTAAGAACCAATTCTAAGTACATACTGTAGACCTATATTTGTGGGTTTCTGTATTGTGTGTGTGTGTGTGTGGCCATGCGGCAGACCATCCAACCAAAGGAAGGCTGGCAGGTATACAGCTCTGCTCAGGATGCAGATGGACGCTGCATCTGTACGGTGGTGGCGCCCGAACAGAACCTGTGCTCCAGAGATGCTAAAGGCAGGCAGCTACGGCAGCTCCTGGAGAAGGTTAGCGTGTGTATGTGTGTGTAATGCTGAAATATGCTCACACATGTGCCTATATATACACAAGCTCATGGACACAAACTCACACACACACATCATGGGAATATCTGCCACTATCCACGTGTCCTTGTGGCTTTATCCTCAGAGATCCATAACCCCATCTTACACCTGCCTCATCTGAATGGATCCGTAGAGGCAGTACAATTCTGCAGGGAGTCTAGTCTTTTCCTGAGATGGCCATCACAGTCCACCATCTTGTTGAGCATACAGTAGCATAACGACCTGTAATGGCAGTTCAATTATGAACTTATTGCAGTATTCCAGTATCCCTGACCCCGGCTTTGTCGACCACTGAATAATTGTTGAAAGTGAACAAAAATCTTCTTTTCACAGCAATTTGTCATATCACCATAAATTATAAATAATTTGCAAAGTGAAATGTATTAATATTTAAAAGTATGTGAAAGAGAGCTCTACCCACATCTGTGTATGCCACAGGCCACTCTGTCATCCACTGGGGCCTTTGACACTGATGTTCCAAGGTGCCTCAGGGCCTCAGAGGCCATCTTGGATTTCCTGAATCACAAAAGTACATTGTGTGTGTATGGCCTCTCATCATAGATATGCGCAGCCAAGATGCTGTCTGCAATACTGAGAGAGAGAGAGAGAGAGAGAGAGAGAGAGAGAGAGAGAGAGAGAGAGCACTCAAAGCTGACATATTTATATTCTATTTATATTCTATCTCATATTTTGTTATTAAACCAGAAGGACATTACAATGTTTATAATATGATAATAATAATATTGAAAATACTGAATGATAATAGTATTACTATGTGGAGTATATTGTGATAAATCCAGATATGTTTTGATAAGCAGATAAATGATCCTCTCTTCACATATTCATTACCATTGCAGTTAAAAGTCAACAGCATTGGAGGTCAAAAAGCTGATCGGCTCCTTAAGATGATTGAACATGGCAGACCAGTGAAGCCTCATCGCATTGGACATTTTAATCTTGCAGCGAATGGAAAAAATCAACCCTGTGCTGTGTTATTCTTTTCAAAAGGTGCAAAACATGTCGCAATCCATCGAAGTTCTCAACCTGCGGACACAGAGAGACTTTCAGTACATCATGAAGATGGAGAGCCAAATCAAAGCTCTGAGGTCAAAGTTCAGACAGATCGAGTCGGACAGAAAGACATTCGCGAACAAAAACTTCCAGGTATACATTTGTTTGATGACTCTGAGAAATATTACGTAGTGTGTTACATGAAAAGAGAGTGAATCGATAAATAGCTGTAGCAATGGAAGACTCTCACAGAATTCTGATTTATAAGGGTTCACAACAGCTTATGAAGTAGTTTCTGTACTGTGGGACTGTGGTTGCTATGACACACAGTGATAAATGTCATAACGTTATAAAATAATGATGTTATGCAAAATGTTATGAAACGAGGAATACTTGAAGTGATTCTGCCTCTCCATGAAACAGTCACCACTTGAATGCAATTAAAATGGTAGGAATTTAGATGATTATACAAGAAGTACTGTTTCAATTGCCATGGAATAATGTACCTTGTTTAAGGGCATCAAAACGAGCAATGTCATACAGTACATGCACAGATACAGTATGTGCCCATGTCCTACAGTATATCTGGCCAATACATAAACACACTTTTCCTTTAAATGGCCATTATTTCATAGAGAAATGCCTAAAGAACTGGTTATGATATGAGCCCTGCTCAGACAGCAGATTTGATTCTCCAAGCAGTATTTTGCAAACGGCATTCTGCACTCCAATAATTTAGTCATTTTCAAGAGTGCCACAAAAGTAATTGTTGTCAGTTTTGCTCTCGGGTGTGAAAAGACAAAACAGTGATACAATGGGTTGATAGTGGATCAAATGAAAGAGTATCCAATTATAAAGGAAAAGGTGAATTTATGAATCCTCTATCAAGCCCATTGTATCAGGAAAAGGTTACAGCTATACAGTATTTTCCGTGAAGGGATGGGAAACCATATAACCTTTTTTTTCTTCCAGCATTCAAGGCTGTGAGGCGTGAATAATAAGTTAACTATTTATCATTTGAAATATTCCTTTAAGAATGGATGTATACAGTATGTTGTAATCCATACAGTTATAGGACACATGCATTACATCACAGACTATATAGCTGCATAGGTAAAAGGTGGATGCATCTGGTAATGAGAGGCATATGGCTTGGTTTGCTCCTTCACAGTGCGACCCACTATGTTATGAACACATTGGGATCATCTCCTGAGAAGTTGCCATTGTGCTTTTCTAGGAGCTGAAGGGCAAGATGGAGTCCTTGCAGCCTCTCATCCCGGTCCTGGAGCAGTACAAGGCCGACGCCCGGCTGATCTCCCAGTTCAAAGAGGAGATCAGGAACCTGTCTGCCGTGCTAATGGGCATCCAGGAAGAGATGGGTGCCTACGACTATGAGGAACTCCAGCAGAGAGTCCTCAGCCTGGAGAACCGGCTACGCAACTGCATGAGCAAGCTCAGTAAGTCCCACCCCAGGGGTCTTAGTCTAGTTACCAAGGTAGCCACTAACATCTTGGGTTTTTTAGTGCAGCCACTTAGTGAATACATGAATTCTGTAATGTATTATTATAAACTATATAGTATATTGTGTACTACTAGGCTGTATATCCAACACAGTCTTTGAATGGTATAGCCTACAATTAGAGTCCACTTTATTAGGTACCTTTGGTCTGAACAACTGACCAACTTGACCATGGCTGCATGCTTTTATGAGTTGTTACGGTACCAAATGGTTAGCTGATTATATGTTTGCAATATTGAGCAGGTGTACTGCTGTACCGAATAATACGGACACTTAGTGTACTGTATTGTATGATGGGATTGGTGTTGACAGATTCATAGGAAATAATGTTATTCACCAGCCAATTGTGTGTAGGCAGGGTCAGACTAACTTTAACCTCCACCTCTGAGGTTTAGAAACTCACATGTAAATATGGCTCTCTCGGTCTGCTCTGTCCGCTAAAACAACAACTGTACCTTACGACAACAACTGTGTGCTAAGTGCATACTGTACATTTGTGTAATGCTATTTGCAAATGGAATTGTATTGATTTGACCAGTCTGTACATATTGCAAATGTTGCTGCCTGGGAAAGGGATGAGGTTATTTCTGTTGAATGTTGGCTCTATAAATAAACTTCAACAGGAATGTAGTCCATCACACTTAAGGTCTCTTGGAATAAGAACATTAAAAGCACCTGTACAAGATCTTATCTTATTGTCCATTGCTACAGGACAAGAAAAGTGGGATGTTCATTAGCGCTGTGAGTTCCAAGTCAACTGCATTTTTAGTGTAGGCCTATGGCTGTACAAACAGCTGCAACTCTTTGGAATCTTGCTAACAGCATAAAGTGTAGTACAGATAGGTATACGTTGTTGCAGTGTTGGGGATTATTGAACTGTCTATGTGTCTGTCTCATCAATGGAAATCATTTAAAGTTTGATTTTAGCCCTATCCAGATGGTCACAAAGAACCATCCAACTTTGCTGACCTTTGATATTATTGAAAACTTCCCCAATCGACAGTGTTCCAGCCAATGGCATGTGGTTCACTCCAGTTGCCATGCCACATGCCACATGTAGTACCCTGCCGTGAGTGAACACTATGTGACCACCAGACTGTGTGATGTGTTCCCAGCATGTGGAAAGCTGATGAAGATCACTGGACCTCTGACAGTGAAAACATCAGGGACCAGATTCGGTGCTTGGATGACGGACTCCCAGGCGTCTCCAAAAAACAACAGGGTGAGTTGTGTGTACCTGACGCATCCTTTGAAGAAGCTGTGGCTGGTTCAATAATTCACCTACAGTACAGTACATTATGCTCCTTTTCTGTTCAAAGGCAATGTGTTGTTGGATATCAACCACCACGCAAACTTGCTTTCAGTATAATAACTGAAATAAAACATAATAAACTAGTCGTATTGCCTAAACTTTATCTAAACACTAAAATCAAACATTAGGAAGAGCACCATCTGCAGGTGAAACCCATGTTATAGCAACACTTTACTGTATGCAATTGGCTCAAATCATGTGAATGTATAGCAAGTGCCCTCAATGTGCACTACCACAATTCAACCTGTAGATGGCTCTTTCCTTACAGTTTGGTTGTAGTACAGTCATAAGGTCATAACACACAGTGTCACGTAGGCTAAGTGTTGCTGCTTGTCTTTCCTAGGTTTGGTACATGGACAGCTACACCAACAACAAGATAGTGAAAGAATATAAATCCCTCGATGATTTTGTGGCAGGCGTGGAGTCTCGTACCTACAACCTGCCGTTCAAATGGGCCGGGACCAATCACGTGGTGTACAACGGCTCCCTGTACTACAACAAGATGCAGAGCAACATCATGGTGCGGTACAGCTTTGAGACGGGCCGCGTGGTCACCCAGAGAGCCCTGGAGTCCGCCGGTTTCCATAACGTCTACCCCTACACCTGGGGCGGCTTCTCCGACATAGACCTCATGGCGGACGAGTTGGGCCTGTGGGCAGTCTACGCCACCAATCAGAATGCAGGGAACATCGTCATCAGCCGGCTGAACCCGGACACGCTCCAGATCCTCTACACGTGGAACACGGAGTACTCCAAGAGGAACGCCGGGGAATCCTTCATGATCTGCGGAACGCTGTACATCACTAACTCCCACCTGACCGGCGCCAAGGTGTACTACGCCTACTCCACCAAGACGTCGACGTACGAGTACACGGACATACCGTTTCACAACCAGTACTTCCACATGTCCATGCTGGACTACAACTCCCGAGACCGAGCCCTCTACGGTTGGAACAATGGTCACCAGGTGCTGTTCAACGTCACACTGTTCCACATCATCAAAACAGAGGACGAGTCCTGATCATTGGCGTGAATGTGGTTCACTGTGTGAAATCAAAGACTGAATTCAAACTGTACGAACAGCACCATCTATAGGTTAAACAAAGGTAACTGCAAGTGCTTCATTGAGGTTCTTTGTTTGAATAGAAAGGAACACTGGAACAGTATACCCTAGACCAGGGCTATTAAATTACAAATTAAATTGGGCCAGATTTTAAAAAGAGAAAGTGTAGGTGGGCCACATTCGGCAGCCTCTTAAAAGCAATTTCACATTTAGGCAATTACATAACATTATTTAAAATTAACAACAATTGACTAAATGCATAACAATATTTATTTTTAGTTTAGCTTTAGGCTGATATAAAGACACAGACATTTTTTAGTCATATAAATACACTCATTGCACAGTAACCTACGTGGGTTTTTATTTTTGCATTTAGAAACACCAGGATTAGAATTCCATTGTAAAACATTATTTTCAGTGTCGATAAAAACATCTTCACTGTAGCATACTAATAGTCAGCAGGTAAAGGAAAATAATAATTGAACATCGCTAGGGCTGGGTACCGAACACTACTTTTGGCTATTGATGGAAATATATTGGTAAGACTACAAGTAGCTTACCAATTCACATAAGATCAGCCGGTGTCAAGTTCTGGTACCGCCAAGTCCATACCTGCGTGCACTAAACTGAAATGTCATTTCAGTTGTAGAACACTTCATGCATCTTGGCGGGACTGCCATTTCTTTGTGCAAAGGACTCAATGCCAGAAAGATTAGAAAGAATTAACACTTATAATTCTATAATATAAATATAGAAAACTATCACCATTGACTTGACTGTGGTGGATGGTGGATGCTCTCGTGGATGCTCTCGTTGTCTCGCTCTCCGACGCTCACGGGGCTCTATGGGCACACCGTCACTCAGAATAATTGAATCGCGCTGATTATTATGTCTGGACTAATACATTACAAATGGGCTATGTCATGATGTCCTGGCTGTAGAGCAGTTAAACAAATAAAATATTGACTTGATTATGGTATAATGGAACACTATATTGAAACAGAGTATTGTGTTCAAGGGTGCAATCCCCTCTCGGCAACATGGGGGTAGTTGGTGGGCCGCATTTGTCCCCTGGGCAGCCAATTGAATAGCCCTGCCCTAGACGCTTTAAACCTTTACATGGTGCTATTCCTACAATTTGTTGTGTTTTGCTGTTCTTTTCAACCCTTTTTCATTTGCGTCAAGATATCACTTTCATATTGTCCTTGCTTGGATTTCAACATTATGTTGGGTTTCATTTCTTATGAAGGCTCAATTTAATTCCAACATGAGAGACAATAACTATAGATTGCACCATTGGATAAGTGGGATGACCTTACAGTAATTTCATAATTTGGTAACAGGTCATTTCTTTTCCCAAATTGAATATGCAGTATATACGATTTTGCTAATAATGTATTAATATTTCTCACTAATTTATTTATATGCATTTATTCATTATAATTTATTTTTCTATTAATAATTGCTATTTTTATCACTATTGCTAATTTGTTCCATCCATCCATTCATCCATAATTATATTTATTTTCCCTGTTTACTACTCCATTGTTGTTTCTTTGAAAATGTTTTGCACTTGACTTTGTACAAATCCATACATTTGGTGACACATGGTGTAACTGTACATACAGTTAGTTAAGTAGCTTTTATTTTTAGTATCTTGGGTATTTTGTGCAAGAAAAAAAATGCTTATGCCTTATTTAGTGCTATAGTCTTCAATTGCAAGGATACGAGCTCTCATGCATGAATGTTGACTATTTTCTACTGTAACTCTGTCTGTGAACTTTGTATTAACAAAAATGAATCCCTCTCAAACTATCATAATGCTTATTTTTCTCATTTATACCTGAAACAGTAGACTTTAATAAACATGAATTTGTCTGACCCTGTTATTTTACACATAAACAAAAATATTTACAAAATAAGATATTGTTTTGATCTGTTTGACTTTTGGTATGTTGATATCTCAGCACCAAGGTCAATTCAAGATTAGTGCAGAGAAAATAATTATGAAAGCAGAATATTAAAGGTCCAGCAAACCTGGCAAAAATATCTAAATGTCAGCTCAGCTGAACACTAAATATTAAACATATCAATTCAGTATTCAAGACACCAGCCATTATAATTGTATAAAACCAATATATAGTACAAGAACACACAGTTAACAGTTAATTATGAAACAAACATAATTTGCATGCTGTCAGATTTTACATTAGCATTGTTAGTTCCAAACAGACCTCTCAGATCAATAGACTATAATCTTTAAAATGTCCCTCACACCCACATCAAAACACGAGGTGGCGAGACTTCCGATCTATTGCAACCAAACTATGGAATAGTTATATATCTGTCCACTAATTATCACTTCGTTCCCTACACTACTGACATTTTTATCAAACATTTACAAACATTTTTATTCAGACTGGCTTTTGGTTAGCTTTTAAAGAATTGTTACATTATTTTATATCGTAATTTAGATATTTATATTATTTTTATTGTATTTTATAACTTTTTTGTGTTGTTATCTCCACGTTTGGTTGCTGTGTTTTTATTTTTATTTTATACCTACCATGTTGGTATTTTAATGTAAAGCACTTTGTGATTCTATATCTGTGAAAAGCGCTATATAAATAAACATACTTATTACTTGTCTATGTAGTGAGAAATTACTGTAAAAACATGCCAGATTTCATTGTTTGCACCCAGCATTTAAATCAAAGTCACAATGATTACTTTTAGATCCATGCAGTAACAGCAAACAACATATAGATAAAAGGTGATGCTTAATTTATTTAGAAGTGCTGATACAGTCTGGTGGGCCAAGCAAGTAAAATGACTTGCCATCTGTTGCTTCTGCTGTTACCGTTTTCAGGAATGTCTCTAGCTCCTCAAAACTGTAACTTAAAAGGCTTTCTTTATTGGAAAGTAGGCTGAACTATTTGTTGAGTATTATAAATAGAGGCAAAACTGGAATGTTTTTTATTTATATAGTAGTAAATATAGTCCAGTTGTGGCAATAAAGTAAGTATTGTACACAAATGGCAGTTGGGTATGCATGTGTTTACTTCCAATTAAACTAAACATACTAACCTTTTGAAATACTTTTATAAATGGTTGTCAAAGCCTTTTCTTTTCTATTGAATGGTTCAGATGTAGTGCTGTTTTTAATACTATGTATAATTGGCCTACACAGATGTGTCTGGGGTTTTCGTTTTTTTTTTTTTTCTTCTTT
>JAODUE010006827.1:0-29811 GCA_027564755.1 Amblyopsis hoosieri
TCGACAATCGGTCGAACCCTCCTCTCCAGCACCTTGGAGTAGACTTTACCAGGGAGGCTGAGTAGTGTGATACCCCTTTCAAGACATTACTAATTTAAAAATAACTTCAGACAGATACAGTCAGTAAGTAACACTGCAGGGTAATCGCAGTATGTTCGGGAGCACGCCGATTATTGCTGCTCATGTGCCTGCATATTGTTCGAATATTCGAAAACAAACAGCTGCCGTTAAAGGATATATATGCTGGTTTGATTATGCTCTTGTTGCTTGTTCTTAGGGTTATTGCATTGAGCCGCATACCTTTCTGTAATGTATCTGCTTTAACAACTGTGTCTGGTTTGGTCTGAATGTTCATTTTGGCATTCTTCCTAGTGCTGCTAGTCCAAGTGTTGCATTGAGAATACTAGGGTCAATTTAAAACAGGAAATGAGTGAGGAAACACTTTAGGTTGTTCTGGAAATACAGCAAAACAGTACGTTTCCATGTGATATTCATAAGCTCTCTGCTCACGCATGTGCGCATTCATGTTTGCCTTATGGACATATGGCGTGCTCTGAATGCAGTTTCAAGCCCGTTTTCAATTCCAGTCCATTTGAATGTGCCGGCTGCTCCCCTCATGTAGAAGAAAAAAAGAAAAGAAAGTAGAACTCGGACCGAGCTCTCGTGAAATCCCACTTGAACAGAGCGACACATGCTCAAAAAGGCTTCAGCGGCCAACATTTGTACTGGGTTTCCTAATTTCCAATTAGCGTGCACTTCTAAAAACCTGATTTGATCCCAGTTAAACTCATTTGCCAATTTGCGTGGCAGGTTGGACATCAGCTGAGAATAGCCCCTGTAGATGTCCAGGAAGAAATCTATTGAGCAAGTCAATGCATACTATAACAGACGCATCCCTGTCAGCTCTGGTTTTTAACTGTAAGACAAGATACTATAAAGTTCTCATATGTCTCTATAGAACAACCGAGCTCACCGGGCCAAAGAGGAAGGTGGATTCGAGGCATACAGCAAAAAAACAGTCAGACAGAGCAACATGTGCAGAGTAGGGAATCCTTTGAGGCTGCTGGGTTATGATCTTTTAAACTTGCCGTCTGTCCAGGGGTCTGCAGACTGCATGTCTCACAGAGCCAGCCTTTACTTAAAGTAAAGTTTGGGACACAGTGCTGGCTAACTGCGCCAAGACCTGCCTACTTGACAAGAGAGATATTTAGATTTACGACCAACTACGTAACTCAATGACCAAGTCGGATGTTTGTTGGGAAACTTAACAACGCGACTGGCTGAACTGTAGGTATTGTAATTCTGTTATATAAGGAGGCTACGGTTACTGCTTAAAATAAATCAAACATTTTAAATTAGTACTTCACTGCATTAGTGTTGCACCATAATTAAAGTTGCAGGTTTGTGAGTGACAATGCTAACAGCTAATGCAAGTCGACGGTACCACTCCCCAAAACAGCTGTTGAGCTTACAGGGGTATATGTATCAGACGTTCAGCAGAGAGTTGCTTATGTGACGTAGGGCTAATGGACAGAAGAGGCTGAGGCTATCAGACTGCCGACCCAGGGGTATCGGATGGTAAACTAGCAGGTCCCAGTGTCTCATCTGGTGGTTTTCCCCAACCCCAGCAGCAACAGACAAGTATAAAGAATGTCTGTGACAGTTACTTGAAGGCTGTCAAATAAAAACGTAATTAATATAAAACACTGCAAACGTGTTCTGCCATTTGCTTGTGGCTTATTGCTAACACTACATAGCTGGGTTGTTACGACATTCTAGCACAGGAACATTAACACCATGAGTCATGAATTATTTTAAGTAATTTGATCGTCAGTCACCACTGTAAGGCACAGGTGTCTACCTACAGCAGAACAGCTGTTGAGAGAAATATTTATACAAGCACTCAATGCTGCCGTTAAAATATTCACATTTCAACCACAGCGAGTAAACCAAAGTTACTGTAGGCTTAATCTTCAGACGAAAATCCATTTGACTTTTAGTAACATTTTACAAGACTTTATCGTTCATATTTGTAAATTAGCACAAACTAACAACAAGCTCTAATATAATATTCTATGAGTTTTTGTAATTTGTCAATAAACTGCATTTGGTCACACTTTTAGATGGAACAGGAATATATTAATGAAAACTACTAGTAATCTTCAAACCCTTATTAATAATGACTAGAACATTATTCACATTCTGTACACACATACAGATTTCCCAAACAATTGCTTCAAACTTGCATCCATGATGCTCGTATGAGGAAAATGCTGTGGACTTCCAATTATGACGCAAACCTGAGTGGATGCCAGGTCCACACTTCTTGAAGCATCACTCACCATTATTCAGTCTTGTGATGCACAAACAGGGAAGTGAGCATGATCAACAGGTGTAAAATACATGCTACTCTATCAGTTCGTCCACTTCTACCATTGTGCTGAAACATTTCAAATACATCGCCTTCATTATTCCATTTCTTTCTATACCTAATTATGCTGTATGAGCGTTAGTACTCTTGTGCAGCGGGCAGGTAACGTGTAAACAAAGCTTTGAGATGAACACCACCACACAATGTGTGGATTCTCACCTCTACACACTCTAGATGCCCTTTGATTGCGACCTTGATGTAGAGAAGAATAATAATCAAACTAGCTCCGTTCGATCCCACCGGGATGGAAATTAACATTACAAACAGCACATCTGCAACTCAGCCTCCCCCACGCCTGCCTCCATTTGGGAGCGAGCAGAAAATGATGCGGAAAAAAAAAAAAGAAAGAATATATTTTCACCTTTGGGCAGTATGCTAATTAGGACAATCTAACTCTGATTTGAATCAGATTTGAGAATAGGGTACCGCTAGATCATCGACTATGGAAGATGGAGTGGAATTGAACTATAGCCACCCGATATGGACAGTAATCATCATAAGCCATATGCCCACAGCCGGCGGTGTAGCATGGTGAAAAAAGGAAAAAAAGACTGTGACAAACACAATGCTGCACCTACCAACCCCGCCCCCTCATTCCTCTTGTTTTCCACTGCAACAAGACTGACTGCCAACCGCATTAGCATCAGCTGGCTGATACATTTGTAATCTATTCTGAGCATGGCAAACAATACAAATTGGATTTCTAATTCGTCTTGACTCCTTTATGCAGAGCAAGTGTAATTGAGTGTCACCATAGAAACAGTTTTGATTCATGGCAACTTTCATTGCTGATCCTGATAGCACCTTCGAGTTTAATCCACAAAATGCCTGCGTACCGAATGAGTCGCGCATATCTTTGGAGCTGGAATCCATCACATGTGAACAGTAAAGGTTTGCCAACAGACACAGAAGCATTGTGAGTGGAAATCTCCCAGAGGACTACAGGTGTTTAAGACACGATTCTGCAAGGCGATGGGCATTGATTAACCATATTAATTAGAGGACAGACGGCCAGACGTTGTCTTAGTGTTGAGCCAGGAAATAAAAACTAAAGTTTGCTCCAGACGAAAGCACACACACTCACTACAAAAATGAGAGGAAAATCAATAGCGATGTCTCACGATGCAAGCAAAACCTGAACCCCTGCTCTTGATTATCCAACTACAACAGACCCAATTAAGAATATCATTTTCTGTCTCCTTTGAGACATTTTTTTTCCATCTGTGTTAACCTACAGATGGGCTAACGCTGGAATGGAATGCTAATAAATGTGCTGTAAACTGCTATAGCCCACACTTAACTTAAATACCAGGGTTGTGAATTTATTATTAGTAAAGATTATCACAATACCATGTGTTGGCTTTGCGGTGATATGTTAATGTTGCAAGGTTAATTACCTAAATGTTTTCAAGCCACATAAACGTCTGTATTTCTCTTTTTTTTTTAAATGCAACCACTTTATTCATGGTGTTGTCAGTGTTGCAGACGTATAGAAGATGCCACTTCAATTTAATACGCTAGTCATGCTTCAACCATGATAGGGCCAAGGCCTCACAACAGGAAGGCATAACAGGGATATGATGTGCGTCTGCCTGTCTGTGATTGGTATGGCTTTAATTTGGGTAAGAGCGCTCTGGAATATGTATTTTCTGAGCAGGCCAAATTTGCTGTGATTACACGTTCTTTCATCACCTTCAATCAGCGAGCTACATCATAAAAGAAATAATTCACTCATTAGCATAAATACACAGTAATGACAGCCGGAGACGAAGAGAGCAAACACCTAAAAGCCATGACATTACTTTTAAACACGATTTAAATTCGATATGTAAAGAGTAGTGGCGGCACACAAGGGAAAGTCACTCAGAGATAAAAACATGGAAAAAAATGTATTCTGGAGCCAGTCAATCATTATGTTCTGCATTAAATGAATTTAAAATGATGTGCAATTCAACTTGGGAGTCAAGCCATGTGTAGACTAAAGATGAGATTGGGTAAACATCCAACATAGAGAAAGATAACGCAGGGCAAAACAAAATATTTGTGCTTTGTTTGACGAAGGAGCTCTGGGAATAAAATGTCTGCACCTTATCTTACCGAACTTTGAATTTTCTGCTCGACCAGACATCTCAAATTGCTCTAACCTGTTGGGTTTCATAGCAATTTACCATGTCTGTTTTTCCCTTTCTCCTCTCGATAAAACAAATGCTATCACTGCAATTCAATCACTGATAACCTCCCATGAAAGAATGCCACTTTTCTTCAAAGATTTCTTAAAGAAGCTGTACAGAACCCCTCACCGTTATCCAAACGTGTCACTTCAGCAATCTATTTGCCTATGTTTTGAAATACACGGTGAGGGGTAGAGAGCAGTGTGAGCCTATTGGAGCTCTGTCAGGAGGATTTGAGGGGTCTCACTATATGCACAGATGCAGGAGGGGTTGGGGGTTTCACCTAACCTGACATGCCAGATATGTGTCTGTGTCTGACACATCCATCCGGGGAGCCGTCCATTGGAACTGTTTTATAAAGGGTACCAACAACACATACACGTATGCACGCACACACACACACATACATGCACACCAACAACACATACATGTATGTGAACACACGTGCACACCAACAATACACACGTATGCACACACACTCACACAAGCCCACCAACAACACACACACTGGTCACAAATGGACACCAACAACACATATGCACGCACACACACACCCACACACACACAATACTTCCATTCTCCTCCCTGGGCAGTGGTAGGGCTCACTCCATAGCATAGTGGTAACAAAACACTGCATTCTCCTCCCTGTCCAGCGTAAAGTAATATGTGCCCCCTGCCAAACACAACATGGCCACCCTGCTGTCAAATCCCCCTGGCAGGAGCTCCTTTTCCTTCTTTCTCTGACCTGCTCTCATCCATCCACCAGGTTCTCACACACACACACACACACACACACACACACACACAGAGAAAAGGAGAATGGTTGCAGAGATGCACATATATGTCCTCTCACAGGTGGGGCACATTTTTAAAAGGTCCATCAATGTCCCTCTGCCATTCATATTTCCATTATTTTCCAGTGCACTGGCACAATGGAATGTGATCACAAGAGCTCATTAATCTCCCATCCTTTGGCTCTCCTTTCGTTGGAACACATGGCTGTAAGAAGGACGGTAAAGAAGAAAGAAGGCGTTGTGAGCCTATGGAAACTACAGTCTGTACTAGTAATTCATACAGTTACTACTGTACAGATTAAAGGCATGGCTAGTTATTCTCAAGAACGCTTGCTGACTTCAAGCTCAAATCAAAACAATATCCCTCCGTAGCGCTGCCCCCAACACATTGAAACGCATCGTGAAAGCAATGCGGCTTTGTTGATGTGAGCGGTGTTCACCACTTTATTTCCATTCCTATTTACGGTCCGTAAATAGCAGGGCTATGTAGAAAGACAGGATCATTTATTTTACACAGAGAACGATATGATAGCAAAATGCGAAGAGATATTTGGTGAATTTGACAAAAAGTGCATTAGCTTACAATATCTGACTATACCTTTAAGTAGCAGGTAGGATATTCCAGGATTTTCAGAGATGTATTAGACCTTTTGGGGGGAAATACTCCAGATCCACAAAACGCATGTAGACAGGAAGGGCGTACTCCCAGGCCCCCTCCAGGATCCTTGCGAGAGTAAAGAGCTGATCCGTTGTTCCACGACCAGGACAGAATCCGCATTGTTGTTTTTCAATCTGAGGTTCGACAATCGGCCGAACCCTCATCTCCAGCACCTTAGAGTAGACTTTACCAGGGAAGCTGAGTATATCCCAGTTCCATGGTGTGTATAAGGGCAACAAGTAAGTGGTGCATCTTTGATAACAGGTTTCTGCACCCCTGTGTTTTACCAAGGACGCCAAAGGTCACCGCTGTTTTCTGAGGGCTACTCAATCCTTCACGGGGTGCCAGTTCTTTCTACTGTCAGTTAGGATCTTTCTCTCTCTCTCTCTCTCTCTCTCTCTTTCTCTCTCTCTCTCTCACACACACAATGAGTCACGATGTCACGATGAGTTAGTTATTCATACCAATAATGAAAGACAGAGATAGCAGGTAACAAGGCAGAGGGTGTTTGAATAGTGGGATGGTAATTTGTTTGCCGTGGAAACAACAAGGTTGGAGGCAGAGCGCGGGGAGAGAGGAAATCACAATATGACAGCGAGCGAAGCAGGGATCAACGCTAGCATTTGTCTTACATTCGCCTAACCGTGTCCCCAAGGGCAAGCCCGTTATCGCCCTCAAAAGGGGGAATGTATTTGTCTATTTATTCACCTTTTTTTATAGTTGGGTATCTCAAGCAGGATATTTATGCATTTCTCTGCTTCGCCAGTGGCATCTGTGAGGAGAACTGTGAAGTGAATCTCATTAACAGTATTGATATAAACAGTACGATGGGCTCTCTGCCTTCGATGGGGTTTTAAATAGGAAGTCATTGAGAGTCTTATGGTTTAAGCGTTCCCACGGGATCAATAGAATACAGACCACACTATTCTTAGTGAGCGAGATGGCAGCACAATGACAGTCATATAGCAACGCAACGCACTCTATTCTTTCTGCCACGGAACTAAAGTTTTTTTCTTGTTAAATATGGCCTGTGAAAGACAGAAGAGAAGGAATGTTTTCTTCCAGATGTGTCTCTCTTTGTGCGCATATCTAAAGGTTTTATGGAACAAAGGCTCTCGGCGTCATTAATCCAAGAAGTTCTCCTTGTTCATTTTCCCTTATGTCTTCATCTTGGCACGCTGATATATTATTGAAGTACTACTGCCATATCTTCTGGGTGGTTTGATTTCTGTCATGAATTAACCTGGCGGTTGAAACTGGCACGACAATAACATTGACTTACTTATGTGTTAAACCAAAACAACAAAGCACATGTTGCAGAATATTGACCGTGAGATGGGGAAGAAATGTAAGATGCAATAACTTTAGTGTACTTTAGCTAACATAAAAGAGAAGCAGTCCTGATGTGGAACCTTGTGCTCTTTCCCCATGTCTGATATTCAGCGCTGTCTGTCAGGGTGGGAAGGTGCAGAGCAAATATGCCCTCGCAGCCACGAGATGAAAGCTAATCAATGCTGCTACAGAAAAGGAAAGCTATAAACTGCATACTTAAAAGGCAGGGTCAGTCAGTCAGTTATTCTCGAGAACGCTTGCTATCTTCGATCTCAAATCAAAACAATATCCCTTCGCAGCGCCTCACACATTGAAACACATTGTGAAGCAAGGCCTAGTAGCACTACGGCTTTGTTCTTGTGAGCGGTGTTCACCACTTTGTTTATGTTCCTTTTTACGGAGCCAGGGCTGTGTTGAAGTATCAGAGTATTTTTTCAACACGCACAGAGAACGGTAAGCTAGCGAAAAGTGTATTATCTTACAATTAGCTTGCAAGAGCTGGCTATGCCTTTAATATGAACTAATACCCTTTTGGAAAACACACACCTCTACACACACTTCTCTTCTTACTGTGATGGCCAGTGTGGGTCACTTCAGCACCATGGATCCAAGGAGAGGAGCTCAGGACAGATGCCAAATTAGTGCACACGGCATGGGGCATACCCCTGCCTCATTCATCACGCTATTTCAATTAAACCCATCCAAGAAATGATTAAATAATCATTTTCATTACACACGGAGTAATGGAACCATATATCCTCGTTATGGAGGACACCGGTCATCGACCGAGGAATGTCTCCAGCCACCCCAACGACAGCCACATGATGCCAAGCAGACGAGACAGACGTTTCCGAAGGGACTGGGAGGGGAGAAAAGAAAAAGAAAAGATTAGAAGAGAGAGAGGGAGGGAGAGAGAGGGAGAGAGAAAGAAAAAAAACTAATGCTCATTAGACCAGAACATATTTTAAATGCAAATCATTACTACAGAGAGGAAAAGGGGGGAAGAGGGTGTCGTCTAAGATTTGGACGGCATTCTGGAACATTCCTCGTGCGTCAGAGTAGAGGTCGACGGGCGACGGCGGTTGGTGGCACAGACACAGAGAGCGTCGTCGACGTTTGTCTGCGGTAATTCGGAGCGCCGGCGCTGTCATGGCGCTCCAACGCACCACTGTTTAGTCGGGTGACAAGGGGATGCTGGGAAGTTATAGAAAAAAAAAGAAAAAAAGCGCTGCTGAGTCCCAACTGACGGAGATAGACAAGAGCAGACACACGTGATTATTGGAACAGCACTCACTCACACATTCAGACAAGCTTGTGGTATTAAATTTCCTTTCCACTGACTTGCGTTCATTCGCTAGCCTAATTCTAGCTCATATTCCGACCATAAAAAGAACCGTTTTTCCAGATATGGTATTTCTCAAGAAGTCCTCCCATAGTTAAAATAACTGACATTCTCACACACACACACACACACACACACACACACACAGGAACATGTACAGTAAAAGCAGTAGGGTTAAATAGTCACCATTATCAGCCTGGACAGGACGTGTGTAGAATGCGGGTGACCCTGTCTAGCTCTCCCATCTGCCTGCGCTCCGGCTGCACATTAATGGTTAATTGATGTCACGGGGGACTGTTGATCAAAGGCTGTCCGACCCTTTCAAACATGCTCCACTGCCGTTCTATTAGCGAGGCAGGCCCATCGGAATATGGTCGGGGCGCTTTGAGGGGTGGAGGTGCCGTGGAGGGGAAGAAGGGAATGTTTGTTGTTCTCTCCTCTCCTTTATCCAAAACAGACCACCCCCCCCCCCCCCCGCCCCGCCCCTGCCCCTTTCCTACTGCACTCCTTTCTCCTAATTAGCCCCTGCCTTACACACAGACGCGCGCTAAGCCGTCTACAGTTTAAAGTGTTCAGTGTTCCGACAGCTATCAGCAGAAATGAAGGCAAATCGTGTATATTTATATACACACCTCAACGGGCTTGGTATAGTCCTTCCCCCCGCACCCCCCAACCCCTCCCCATTATACACTCCATATTTATGCCAGCTTCATATTGCTCACACTATACAGGACCAGTGTTCATGCAGATATGCTCTCCACAAATCGCATCAGTGCACTACGTAAGGGCCTGTTGTGAATGATTGTTGTATTTTGCACAAAACTTTTTAATAACAGAGGATGGAGGTTTTCTGTCAAACAAATGGAAAAATGCGGGAAAGAAACAGTTTTAATATAGTGATTTTACTAGAAGCACTCTGTTGTATATGCTTGAGTTTGTTTATTCCAGGCGCAATCAACTTTGCCCTAAAATATATATATATATATATTGCAGGACTGATAATAGGCAGTTATTTTGAAGCAAAACAAACATGTTAACTGGTTGATGTCGTGTTTTGGATTGCTCCTTCATCTGCCTGTGTCTGTCTTCATTGTGTTGGCTTGGTGTTGTAATCATGAAATGTTATGAGCATTTGGATGACCAAGGTGTATCTGGGATGTATTAGCCTGCTGAACCCAATAGTGTGGTATAACCAGAGCCATGTAAAGAGAGACTTGTGTCATCTCTGTTTACTCCAATGGACCATTTTTTTACAGCAATGGAGTCTATATATTCAAATTGCCCACGAAGCACTTCCTGGAACAATTTTGCCAAACCGCCTCTCCATGAACTATGTGACAGTTAAAAATGTTAAACGTTTGTTGGCGTAACTCTGTTCTTTCCATGGCTCTGGGTATAACCATCCAGATTTAGCAAGCTCCACCTCAACGATCCACTTTGCTTTGCGTATCATTCCTGGAGCTGTCAACTGTCAGCTGGTTGAATAATTAATAAATGGTTTGACTGACACCTAGTGAACCAGCACCATGCAAAATCGACTAGATTTAGATGGACTAGAGCGCTTCCACAGCAGACCGATGTGCAGAGTGGAACGGATTGTGACGCACAATACAAAATGGCTGCCATGCTAGGACTGCAGTGGGATCCCTGCTAGACCAGAACTACCCTAGCACTAACCAGTATGAACCAGCCTGGACCAGCACTACACCAGCACTAACCAGTATGAACCATCGAATTCATGCTGGTTTATGATGGATTTTTTAGCAGGGATGTTTAACTAAATTATATCAGTTATGTTCTGTTCCATGGCAAATCACCAGCAAGCAGTAACCGTGTTCTGCACAGTGTATGTTTGTCTTTAATGGTAACAAACTAAGTGATTCATCAAAATGTTTACAGTGATATGTTTACAGACATCCCGATGAATCACTGATCACTGAAGGGACCCCCATTGTTTGTGGGTTGTCATTCCTCTTGTCCATAATGGTGCAGCCTGCTGAATCACATAGTATAAAATATGTTTACAGCGTTTTGGCACAATAGAAGACCACTACTCACTGTGGGGTGGCATCCTTTCAGGAATCGTTAAATTCTCTCACAAACTTGACATTTAGAAAGACACGTTGTGCGTACCACTATTCAGATTCTGTTACTAGGCTAGGGGGTCATCTTTTCCGCTTGGCCTCAAAACAGAATCCATGCCATTTAAACTCAAATTAAGCACACCCAAAAATATGGTCTTGAGAAGGTTTAGTAATAGTATTGTCTGCTATCCCACAATTCACTTTGTAAATTTGGACACGCTCCATTGGGGATTGTTTGCAGTTGTTATGTATCCTAACCGACATAGAACTCATGTTAACTTTGAAACTATTGGAGCTGCTTTTAACCAATTGGCTTGCTACAACTGTTCATATTGCTTAATCTAGCTCTACCATCATTGTTGGAAATACATTTCCAAACAAACGCTTGAGTTTATCATAATTTCACTTTGGTCGATGATTGGTCCACTGTTGGTCCACAGGGTTCCCAGACTACAATCTCAGTGAAAATTGAGCTGAGAGCAATAGTTGGGGGCGGAGCCAGACTAGTAATTGTGCTAATTTGGCAGGCAGCCTGGAATAATTAGCATTGTCGTGGGTGAAGAAACTTGGTTTGGGCCACGTTTCCTTGGTGTTGTTTCCCTAAACTAAACTGATCGAAACACACAAAAGAAAAACAAAAAGAAACAAACAATAAAGAATATTATGTGAGTGAATAAAAACCAGCGCTAATGTTTTCTAGGGGTTCCAGTCCATCTGTTTAAAAAAAAAAAAACACACACAGTGTGAACAGTGGGAGGGGGACACCGGCAAAGTCAGTTATGCATCGCAGAGGAAGCAAGATAAACGCATCATTCTCATCACTCGCGCGCGGCGATTTCCCAGTAGTGGGTCTGCTTGATGAAGTGCCAGATTCCCTCCCCGTTATTCTCTGTGCACTAGCCAAGTGTCAGCATGCATGAGTGTACTCATCAGTCAGGTGGCAGTAATGCCCGACTGTTCCCCCTGGCAACCCCTCCCCCACCCGCCACCCCACTTCCCCTATTATTTTCCCATGCTGTGCCCAGGTGTGAATGGGATTCAGTTTATTTATGTTTTGTTTTTCCTGAGGCTTTTTTTTGCCAGCTGTATGTGCCATCAGATAAACCGCGATGATGTAAACAAAAAATGGCACACATTCGGTGCTGCTAGCTTGCTAGCTACCATCAAGGTTGCACGGTCGGCCCCCAAGGCCCCAGGGCAAAGTGTGCTAAATATTATACTGTATGTGGGCAATATATCGTGTGTGCAAACACTGACATGAATTATGAGTCACTCTGGAAAGCCTGGTCTAAAGAATAGTTACTGTACAGGGAGTACAAAAAATAATTGCAGTAATCAAAATACACCCTGAAGCTATTGGCACGTTACATCGACACTTTCCTTTCCCCGTAACATGTTTAAATGTTGTTGTTGCACTGCTTTTTTTTTATTCGGGGCTAAACATATTTAATGGGGGACTGGGGCTTCTCTTGAGACTGCCATTAGTGACCTATATGCAGTGGTGTGCTTTCTATTTTCCTCCCCCTCTGTCACATTCAGACTAGCTCACGTGATTCTCCTCCTAAATCCCAAGCCTGGGAAGACACATGTAATGGAGGAAGGTTGCAAAAGATCTGATGGGCTCCAACCTGCTCTGCCATTTAGCAAGCCCCACCTCGCTTCCCCTCACATCAGCGTCTGTCACCCACATCTCCAAACCCCCATACTTGCCTTTCCTGCTGTGTGGGTGAGTTCCCATAACCTCTAGCGACACACGCACACGCACACACACGCACACGCACACCAGCAAGCCACCTCTGGCTTTCTGCCACGCTCGTATGGCTTACTGACTTACTAAGCTGTCAAAGGACATACTGATGCTGTTGGCCTGAGAAAGAGGACTCTCTGATGACCAACAGAGTTCCCCTTGAAACACTTAAAATGAATTAATAGAATTAGCTGGTCAACAGTGAGGGACATGGGGAAAATGTCAGGCGAGCTAATCATAGGCTGGAATAACATTTGCTTAGACAATAATGCATTGCATAACCTTTGAGTGGTGCCCCTGCCATTGCGCACCAATCCGTCCTCGGTTAAATGATACAATCCTGCAATTTAGCAAGAGGAAGATGCAGTTGAAGATATACTGTAGATTGTCTTCAAGAGGGAATAAATGACATGCTGTTATAGCTGAGACCGGGAACATTCCAAATATTGGTACAGAGTTAACATCTGTAGCTCTCTATAGTTTCTACTTCTGTAGGACCCTTATACTATAATGTCTGCCTATTGCAAGCTTTAATTAGACATGATGTCTTCATTTGCACACAGATGTACCACATCGTAATTATGGAGCATTTTCCAAAGACTAAGCCTTACATGGTAAAATCCCCCAACCGCCTGTTGACTGAAAGGGGTAAAAATAGCTCATTTAAGACGCTGGAAGTCATCTTTGAGTAAGACTTCTAGGCTAGCCCCTTGGGATGCAACACACTGCAATTCATCACATTCACTAATTATTCATGTTATAAGCCACTCACGTTTGCTGCAGGAATAAAAGGAAGGAATAAGGGGGGAAAAAAGAACACAAGGAACAACAGTGACGGCTAGCGTGAGTGCTGACACAGGAGCAGGGCTATGAAAGCACCATATGTCTGGGCTCTGTGCTACAGCATGATTACAAGACATGCGTCTTGTCTTGGAGGAAGCTCTGGGAGTGGAGAGTAGACATGTGCTAATGTGGAGTGTTTGGTTCCAAGCCTTATTCACGCAGCGAGAGAGAACTACGTCCTTGTGCGATTGCCAGAGCACTTTTCACCCACCATACTGTCCTGACCCAAATGCTAGTTCTTTTAAATATACAGTATTATTCAATTATTCATTTAAACAGATACTACTAAACCGATACGGTAAACATTGAAGGCCCTTATGAAAGTCAATAAGTAATCGTTGACAGGCGGCAATACACTAGTGTGGCAATGCGTTAAAATAATTGTAGGTCAGTGACTCCACTGAGGACCCATCTTGTCTTTGTAAGGTGTGAGCTAATTGCACTAACAGGCTCTGGCATGATTTGTGATACCAAACTACCTGCCACAATCTAAGCACCGATACCGAGTCTTAGAGTGCATCGTCCCTTTCCTCTTTAATGATGTTTACTCCAGCTTAACGCACGGTGCGGCCACCTAGTGTGAGACAGGTTCAAAAGAAAAGCATTGACACCCACAAACCGACAATGTCACTTGTCCTACCTAGTTACTGTAACTAGGTAGGACAAAACACCAAAGGGAGCTATTACAGGAAAATTAAAAGAAGAAGAAAAAAAATTATAAGATGTTATTGGAGGACATGCAAAAAGGGAGGAGCTTGGGATAGGTCAATTGATCTCGTCTCGCAAGTCTCATTAGAATACATGTAATTCTCAGAGTGAGATTCACTGCATGGAAACAGACTTGCACTGTTTACAGGGAGTGTGCAAGTCAACAGCCAAGGTAGGAACCGATCAGGAACACGCTGCACAGTGGAGGTGATGAAAATAAACACGGACCCCATACTCTGCCATCATTCCACCGTTATTTCACACAGCAGCTGAAGTGTTGCATCATTATAGCCAAGGATATAAAGTTCAAGTTCAAATCCAAACTTCTGCTCAACAGGTCGTTGCGGCAGTGTTTCTTGAAAGCCAGTCTAATCCCAAGCCCCCCCTACTACTCTATCCACTTCCACAGTCAATAAATAACTGTCACAGCGCAAAGAAACAACGCTTTATCTTTCCCCTCCGTGCCGCACGCATGGAAGTCCATCTGTTCATTTCAATAGGAGGGGTGATAGATGCTGTGCTGGGATTATTGTACACACCCACAGAGGAACGCCACCTCCATCTTATCTACCCAAATAACCATTCATCTTCCCTTCCTGGCCAAGTATCCACCTTCATACCCAAGGAAACAACTTACCAAACGTAGCCGGTGAATCCAAGTGAGCTCCGTGCCAAAAGCAAAAAAAACAAAGCAAAAAAAACAAAACAAAGCACATACTTTTCTCAGATCAGAATTAAATTCAGCGGTATCAACAACATTCATTCTTTAAGACAACAATGGGCATTAGGATGAATGTGCTTGGTTAGCAGATATTCAGTGATGAATTCAATGAATTTTGTGTGAATACTGTAGACCTCTCTCTCTCTCTCTCTCTCTCTCTGTGTGTAAGTGAATAGGCAGGCCACCATCTCTCGCTGCCGCCAGAACATTCCCACAGTCTGTCAACATTGTTGTTGAGTAGCCTCCAAGTGCATAGATGGATTATGGATAAATCCTGGTCTCCATCCGCTCCTTTGAAAGACTAATTCAGGCTGGCAAAGATCCACAAGTAGTCAAGGACTTCATAGCCCACCCGAGATCGCGCCTCGGGTGAAAAACAACGTAGATTCCGACAACGGTAACAAAAATGCCAGGAAGGTGTCTAATGGAAAGGAGGAATGTGCAATGTATTGCGGTGGGTTAAAACTGATGCCTGATTATGTCCTGTCACTCACAGCTGGGGGATCTGCAGCTGTCTGTGGTAGCCCATATAAATGTTTGGCCTGCATTTATATGGCGCTTTTCTAACCTTACGGCCACTCAGGGCGCTGTACAATGTTCAGTATTGCCTCGCATTCACCCATTCACACACACACATTCATACACCGATGTCGATGGCTGCCGTGCAAGGCACCACCTGACCACCGGGAGCAGTAAGTGTTAGGTGTCTTGACACCGACACTTTGGGAGGAGTTAGCGTGGTTTGAAACAGCGACTTCTGGATAACCTGCCACACACACTTCCACCACATACATCGGAGGTTGGAGAGGGGGAACGTCAGAGATCCTAACATTCAGGCTACAGCACACGCATGTTCCCTTCTTGCTCGCAAACTACTTGGCCACAACAAATTAATCTGGGATGGCCCAAGAAGCCCCGAATCCAGCGCAATTTTGGCTTGTAATGTACTTTCAGTTTGGCGAATCAGCGCCATCAAGGAAGTGCATGATTGAAAAGTTGGACTGGTTGAATGTGTTTGCTCCTATCGCCGAGTGATACACCCAAGTATGACCTAGATATAACGGCTGTGGAAAAATGTGTGTGAGAAAGCTTGGCGTGTGATGGGGCTGGAATGATAACTAGCAGTATCCTTCATGTCTTTCAATATATTACTTGTAGTTCTGCCAAGAATGTTTGCCATCATCACATCAATGTCACAGAGAGCTCTCTTATAGTCAAACATTCATATCACCAAGGTGCCTGAATTGAATTAACATCAAATTAGCAATGTAAATGGAATGGCATTGGCAGCAGCACAAGTGTAATAACATGTCAAAGTTTTTCCATTAACTTAAATGCACCAGTTCCAGTGAGGACGTGCCTATAAGGAATACGCAAATATCACTATTTGCCAACTATTACTATTTACAAACTATTATTTCTAATAATGGACTAATGATGAACATTTTCACAGTTTCATTCAAAGTGTTTTACATTGAGTCAAATTACACACATAAAGCAGAAGATAGCTTCTCCTCTAACACCTAGAACTCTAAGATATTCTGTCCCACCCCTCATTACTGTAATTAGATATATGTAAAACATATAAAACCACTCAGAATAGATTGTATTAATCTCCATGCTGTAGTTTAACTGACAAATTGATGATTAGAGATTGGCATCCACATTATACTGAAATTTGACTTTTCAACAAATTAACTTCAAGAAAAATGCTGTTACAGTATAAATGGAGAAAAAGAATACTGTAGTATTGCTATTTTTCTGTTGAATGTACTTTACACATTTCCTCCCTAAGGTCATGAATGTGGAATTGCCCATTTGCGATTGTTAACAACAGAGACATGTTTGCGCCAGTCTCAACTTTCTAGTTTTTATGTTTGTTTTGAAATAACGCAAAAAAAGAAAATAGTAAATCAGTCACGTACAGTAGTGTGTCGGTGACCTAAAAAAATCACAGCGCCTCATTCTGAAGCACGGACATGACCCACGAACACTATTAGCTTATGACAGTCTTTGAACTATCCCTCGCTGAATAGCGATTGGTTATTAATTCATCGATTCTTTTGAAAAGAGAGCCTCATTATCATCCCAGTATTTATGCATCCCACGAGATGTTGCAAAGCTACAGTAAGCCACCATGATCTTTGCGCTTCACAGGCTTGTCAGATTAAAAAGGGCCCGTCAGTGACACTTTGAGGATGGCTTTCCAAAACCGAGAGAGGGAGGAATGGGGGCGAGATTAATTATGTAAGCACTCCTTTAAATACTGCATTGCAGAGATCTGTCTCATATCCAGCACATCCCACCATTCCCAGTTTCAGCTGTCTGAGGAAACAACGTAAATGTGTTGGCTTGTGTCCACTACACAATGGAAGTAAACTCAATGCCCACTACTTCCCTTTATCAGTGTAAGCGGTGCCAACTTGTCCTGCTCTGGGTTTTCTAAGGGGGGAGCTGAACAAGTTGATTCAATGATATATGCATGTAAACTTGGATGAGATCTGAGGTTTCTTGGAAGATGATTTGGGTTCTGGGAAGCAAAAATAATGCCCACTTCATACGATTTGGTTCCACTGTTGCAAAAAATGAAGCATCATTTCTAAAATAGCCAGAGACTGTATTGCCAAGCAGGGAACATAGATGTGGTGACAAATGGCCATGAAACAGAAATAATATAAAAAAATAAAAAAACACGAATACCCTATTTTAAAAAGTGTTTGCTTCCCACCCTACTTCGGTCCCCGACGAGAAACAAAACAAGTGAAATGGCTTCCTCACAACAATATTCCACAATCTATTAGTTTTACTGCTAATCACTTTCTTCTTTCACGCTGGTGTATTTATTGACCTTTTCTCAGCAATGGCAGTCTCCTGCTATTTCACTCTATTGTTTCCATCCAGGCCCCTTATTTCCTGCCAGGCAAAACAAAGATAATTAAATGGCAGGCACTCTCAAATCTACAGAATGTTGTTGATGGGACCCAACCATATGGCTCGTACAATAATTTTCTGCACAGATAAACCCATAATAATAATATTAATAATAATAATAATAATAATAATTTATAATACTTTGGTGGCAATAACTTCATTCCATTGGAATATGAGGAATGTGCGCTGTAGGAATTAGCATCAAGGTGTCAAATTATATGTCAGCAACACAGGCAGACCATTTGAATAAAAAAGACGTGTGTTGGGATAAAGTTTCTACAATTACAATGGTTACAACTAAGTCGTTTAGCATACAGTACCCTTTCATACAACAATCTCTTTTCTTTTTTTATTGTACAACAGGTAATTACAAGTGTTAAGGTATTTACATAAGGAGGAAAACATAACGTGAAGCCAGTCTGGCTGGCTGGCTTTCTAATGTGAACACTTATGTTAATTTCCCATAATCCAATGAGTACGGTATATGGTAAAAGGAAGGGCTAAATGGTGGGAAGTGTGCTAATGGCAACCGCCAGCCATTTCATTTTACGCCTCTTCCTGAGCATAGCGCTTAACTTCTGTTGTGACAGGAACAGGGCAAAGCAGAGTCTCACAACAAGCCTTGTGGTCTAGTAAGTCACTAAGGAGCCAGCCGCGCGATTGCCTCAGAGGGAAGATGGACACTCCTGGCGCTCCTTCAATCCCTGGCAAACCACAAGGAGAGGGCAGGAGAAGCTCTCATGATTAGGTAAACCTCTGTAATCAACCCAGCGACCCGAGGTGACTTGCACAGCCATGATAAGCCCATGCAGGTCGACAATGGCATGTTTACTGTGGAGCTGGAACAGGCACTGTGGCAGAGCAGGTGAAGGCAAATCAAAATAATAAAATTACATCTATATGAATAAATACTCCTGTTTCTCCTAGACAGGCTTGAGTAATGGCCTTTGGCGTACGAGCGCGTGTGTTTCGCCATATGCTGTGGATCGTGCACGAGGCGTGTGCGTATAAAACAGCAGCCACGCACGGCATCACACATTGGCCACCAACCCCCCTTTACCGCACCGCTCGCTCGCCCAGTCACCAACTCCCATCGCGACTCCTTCTGGAAACGCACACGCATCTTCACCGCTTGTTTCGTTTCACGTGTGCCGTTCCTCGCTCATTCCCCACACCCCAACCATCCCCAACACCCCAGACCCCCACGGTGGAACCGCCGGCTGGGGTTTGAACACACGGACCACTGAACAGAACCTCTGGCTGAACAGGGGGAGCGTGCGAAGCCAGAGAAAGCAAACTCAATCCAAAGGCCAAACACACGGATGCAGACCAGCACGTCCCAGCGGTTTGGATAGTTGTGCTGAAGGTTTAGACAGCTACAGTACATGTCTCAGCATGTGCTTGGGGTACACTTAACTCTGGAATTAACCCTGTGGGGTTAAAAGCAATGTTAAGGTGCTTGCACACTGCCCAGACAAACACAGACCAACTCCAACCAACACCAACTGTTGGATAAGTGTGTGCCGTCAGTCTGCGTTAGTCGGTTGGCGTTTTATAGAGTTTGACATGTCTAGTTGGGTCGGGCGGAGTTGTGGCAAGTGTGCACAGTTTTGTGCAATGTGTTCCCTTGTCAACTAGCCGTGTACGATGTTATCGCACACAATTTTCATTGAAAGTTAGCCTAGGCCAATCATATAACTGTCCGTTAGCCTACTCACTTCACGTCACCGTAATTTTACATTTAAATTTGCTGGTTTCTGGACGTAGGAGCGCGAATACAGCTGAATTTCGGAAAAAGAAAACCCAACTAGCAAAGGTGTTTGACAAATTTCAATAGTATCGGAATGTCAGCTCGACATGTTTTATATTGAGTTTAGGATATGTTTAGGAGCTACAGTATACTGTATACATTTTTCACATGGCATTATTTAAGGTCTGAGTTGTCCTGTCTGTTACATTCTGGGCAATGTGGACAGCCAGCTGTTTTTATGACAATTCTCACGACTGTTAGCCTTGCGAGACCAGGAGAATCAATCTAGCACTCTGAGAACATGAACAGTGGAGCTGGGCTTCATTGTGGGTGCTATACAATTGAAGAGCACAGCTTTAATTGAGAATTGTGACAAAACATTAAAACTGGTCACTGCCTCCAAAACGGGGGGCAGAAAAATAAAGTAATTAGGTCACTGTTTTATTAAAATGTCATGTGCCGGAGCTGCCATGTTATTGCAATGAAAGCTTTTGCTTTGGTTCATTTTAATGGGGTTAAAAAGCCTCCCTATTTCTCTCGTCTTTATCCATCGCTAGCCTTTCCCTTAGCGCGCACAGCATTAACACATTTAAGTCATCGGAAGAAATTAAAGGTTTCAAAGCAGATGGTCTCATTTCATGCAAAACACTATTATGTCAAATTAAGCCTGGAGGTTTGGCTATCTTTCTCGGCCTTCTAATTGGCATCAATGAAAGGAGAGAGAGAAAAAAGAAGGAAAGAAAGAGAGCTACCAGACGTAGCAGGTGTGTACTGTAGGTAGCCCAGCATTCTTTTGTCACATCTGAGGGAGAATCTCAGAGAATTTGTATTTACAGTTGCATCCAGTGGGGACCTCGCCACAGCCATCTGTATGCTAAGAAGTGAAGCCCACTTCGCTTTGTGAGATGCGTTTGTCTCTCAAAGCCCGGCGAACTCAAAAGGCAGCATGCTCTGGCTCACCAAGGCAACCACAGCTGAGAACAGGGCTTCGTTTAAGAAGAAGGTGAGCACTGTTCCCGCTATGCTTTTCCCTCCCCTACCATTGTACTCCTTTAACACTCTGGGCTGCTGATTAGAGCATGTGTCATCTGGCGTGTGTCTGGGTAATGAGGAAATATGATCTGAATGGTCCCCAGTCCGTCTTCTTCTCAGGATTTGCCATATTGACTCACTTCCAACGACTACATAGTTACAGTAGCTTACATTATGCTCCACAGATATTCTTTTGAGAAAAGCTACATTAAATAGCAAAAAATGTAAAACAAATATAAATATTTTTATAAACAATATATATAGAACTAATTAAGTAGGCATTTATTTGGGCATCTGTGTTCCGTGTGTGTCAAGAGCAACATGCATGACCTACAGTACTGATGCCATGATCTGAGCATCCATCTCTCAAAAGGTACACACAGTATAAACAAAATGTAAATCAATTATGAGTTTGACTCATTGGCACATCCTTACACAATCTGCAGCCATGTTTAAATCAATGCATTCTTAAAACGCGTACCTGGTGTGTGTTTGGAAACATACCCGAAAACAAAGAACATTAGAAAAATGTAAATTAGACATTTACCAGGGATGTTGCCAGACCTATTTAGGGGGGGCTTCAGCTCCCCTAGAATATAATTAGTCTACCCTACATATTTATCTATCATTAGAAATGCCAGAGTAGGCATGAGCTATAATCAGCAATTTGTTAAAAACACATGCTTTGTACCAGAAAGCGTTTACAGTCTTTTTAGCTGACGAAACGTTGTACGTTACTGGGCAAATGCAGTAAACATAGCAAACATATTTCTCTCTTTCAAAAGGATTGCACTGACAGCATTAAGCCACTCCCCCTTCCCCAGAGTTCCTTGTTATGTGTGCATGATTCATATAGAATGTACATTTTTGTATTTGCACTAATTTTGGCCATGTTACTTTTAGTGCGTTGGGAAACAGCAAGTAGTTTATTGTTTGTTTTTTTTACAACATTCATATGTACACCATTACAGAAAGTCACACATTAAACACTTGTTTTGTATTTTGTTAAGTTTTTCCCATTTTGCAGTGGCTGGGAATACAATTCTCAAAGTTATGTTACATACTGTAGATTCATTTCTAACATATACATTACCAAAAATATATTTTGAATTTTTAATCCATTACTCTAAAATAGAGATGGCAAAAATGTGTCTTGTTAAAGATTTGAAATCATGACCGTCCATTCAATGAAAGGATTAGTTCAAAAGACTAATTTACCAAGTAGTTCAGTGCCATTTCCAGTTTCCCAAAATCCCAGGAGTCACTCATGTCCGAGATGCCCCTGCATATTTTCATTCAATTAACTTATGTGAAGTTGCATGCCGCATAGCAAATGGATGGAGGCACAACCCAAAATGTCAGCAAGAATAATGATATTCGTATTAATTAGCCTACATTTTGTACATGCAATGTTGGTGTAATTATCACATTTCTTGAAAATACATAGCCTATAAGATATTCTTTCTACATTGACAGACTACAGCTTCACATTCCACGAGTTATTCCACGAGACTGACATTTCCGGGATATTCAGATCTGTTCAGACAAAGAAAATGTAGCTTGTTGTAGCCTGTTAAAATAGTATGCTTTACATCAGCATAATCTATTCACATGTCCCATATTGGCATAGGCTAATTTGCTGAAGTAGTAGCCGGGCTTCGGCAGCAGTCGCTCATTCATCTTAATGAAAACGACGCAACTCCGTGTGCAGGCTATAGTGGGGCTTTCGCGTTCAGTGACTAGCGTTTGTTGAACGATAGGCTGCTAACATATTCTACCTTGACGTTCAGACTCAGCATTTGTTTTTTTTAAATTATATTTGCACTGCACTTGCTAGAAATAGAAATGGTCTTTTAAAAATCCATAGGCTTTGCAAACAGGATAGATATATTTTAAATGGACTAACGAATGATTCTCTGATTCTCAAATGTTTTGAATCGTTCCTTTTGACCGAAACACCTCTACTCTAAAAATACACGATTAAAGGTCATTTTGGAGGCTTAGCCCCCTCCACCCATGAATATCTAGTGACGTTGCTGGCACTTTAACAGAACATTTCCTATTATGTTCAGTACTGTATGGAAGAACATATGCAGCTTAAAACATATGCTAATATCATTCTTTCAAGGCTTTACTGAATTAATGCCACAGACATCCACCGGAGTGAAATGCTCTGTGAGAATACAGTATGTACTCTGATCTTTATGGAAATCAATATCTTTGACACTGCCTGAAATAATTCTGACCAATCAAGTCCTTATTTTCCCTGATTGGTGAGGCGCATCCCTTTCAATCACATGAAGAGCAGGAGGGGAGGATTTTTGACCTGTTGATTTTCAAACTCAAATTCCCTTTTGTTCTTTTTTATTATTATTTTTAAAGCTAACTCTTAAATCTTACATGCATCATATTTAAATGAGTGATGTTATCCCCTTAATCTGTTTATCAGATTACCGTATGTGTTGCTCTGTCATCTGTTGTAATTCAAGTATATGTCCTACTGTTTTCCCTGGAAACGTGACAAGATTAGTGTCAAGTATATTAAGATATACCCAATGGAGACAGAAGGAAGATTCACAGGCTAATTCAGAGACAACATTTGGCTAGGCAATTGTGTCCTTTCCATTTTCATTAAAAGTGTCTTCCAAAATCTAATTTCAGCTGTTCCTAGAAAACGCATCAGCACCAGGCTGTGAAACCATTCCGTGCCATCTTGCAGTTTAATTGCTGATGGACTACTGATGTATTCAAGGCATTCACAGCCAGGGCATAGATGCATTTGGCAATAATCTCTCCTTATGAAAGAGGAAGAAAGAGTATTACTTGAATGGCAGCGAGAGACGTTTGTTGTGGCTGATGAGAATAGCAATTCACTGAACGAGCGGGCCAACACAAAGTGGACACAGATGATTAATAGTGAACTTCATTCAAAGGCCTCACTTGTTAGACATTCTCATCTCCCCCGGGGAGCTGGCGAACTACCACTAAGCTAGGGTCACATTTTTGGGCTCCCCTCTCCCCCGACCCCCTCCGACATTTTCTCATAACATCGAGAGAAAACAGCACCCCTGGGGGCTCTGACGCAGGGGCTCGGACGCTTTAAAAACACCTACGAAGCCTCCAATTAATGCTGGCAGCACACGAGAGACACAGTATCCCGCTGGAAAACAGGACGGGGAGCATGTGACGAGGGCAAGAGCGGTCCATTAACGGCGGTCAGATCTCATGGAGTGTGTTGTTCATTCCTCCTCCGAGTCGGGCTCACAGGAGGGCATAGGAAATAGGGTTGTGTGTGTGTGGTCAGTAAACAAGCAGACACTCAATGATGGTGAACACTGGTTCGTCAAGACCCGGGTAATCAATCAAGTCCCTCTGGAAGGACAACCGTCTCAAGTCTTTTCTCCCCACCCTCGTCATTGTCTTCATCTGAATGCAGAATTTAAATCACCCCCAATGAGAAAGACTTGGCACTTTGTTGAATAGGCTATTGGTTAAGTAGATTGACTGCTGAAAATGGCATTTTGAAAGCTTTTTGGAGCCAATATTGGACAGAGATGGATGTGGAGTGGACCTGAACATAGCTCATTAAGCACTGGGGTGAAAAGCTCTCAGCTTGGATGAACAGCTCCAATCATCTCCAGTGAACCATCGGCTCTGGTTAAAAGAGTTGCTCACGTCAAAGGTGCTTTGTTACTTTGAGGAGCCGATATTGTATAGAATAACATCTAAATGCCCCTGGCATGGCCAAGAGAAAGAGCACCGGACATCTCCAATGTCAGTTCTCCTCCACGAGATGAGAAAGCAACAGAAATAAAAAAATGACATGTTACCATAATTGGACTGTTGAGCATGAAGCAACAGCTTTCTCAGATACAGTACATGTAAATGCCACCGTAAAGGCAAGCTACCATCTCCCCACAGCCCCATTATTGTACTGTAACTCTTGCCTCAGATGTCAGTCTAACAAGTGATTTTGGCATTACATTAAACCTGCATCCTTTACTTACAGTATGTCATTTCAAGCTCTAAAATAAAGAGTGAGAAAACATGCCAAGCTAAAGACAGCTGGGTTTCATTTCTGTAACCTTTATGCTTCCCCATTGGCCTTATTAACAACACACTTAGTTCCCAAATGACTTGTTATCAGGATTTACATTTAAAATGAATGTACAGGTTCCACCAGCCAATCACTCGTCATTAGACCGTTGTAAGACTTGCTTTATCACTCGTTTAATGCTTTATGCATATTACGGGGTCACTGACCTTACACAATATGTCTGGCTGCTGTGAACAAAAGTGACTACCTTGGTAATTATATTGTAGAGAGGGTAAGGTCAATTTGAGAGAAAATTCTAGGTGCAATTAAATTAATGTTACTATTACCTTAGTTTCTGCCAGAATTAAGTGTCTCAGCTGTCAGGCTGCTGTGTATGTGTTTCTGGGACTGGTCAGGAGACCTGTTAGTATCTCGAAAAGGTAATTATCACTCTATCGACGTCAGTAACTCAACGCATCCGCTCTTCGTTGGGAAACTCCACTGTTTGATTTGTATTACAAATGTTTTGTGTGGTGGTGGTGGTGTTGTTTTGAACAGAATCATAATGTGTTTAACAGCAAATATGGCCCAGAGGGCGGTGGGGGGATTTGGAAGGGAGGGAATGAGCTCATCTCCTGGCCACAGACCATCAAGTGAAGAACAGGTAATGGGAGCAAGCCAGCAGAGGGAGGTGCCTGTGGGGATAACTGTATCTCTATGAAGCAGATGTGGAGCCTGGAAGGCTTTGGACACACATTTGTAGCTGGGAGCAATCCTCCACTCTTGACGTCCCGGCTCCAGCCACTAACAGAAGTGTGTGCTAAGCAGTTCCTATACACAGTCTATTACACGACTTGCTAAATGCCACAGTCCATTCTTTTCAAGGCGTTCAAACAACTCTGTACAGCCAATCTATACCCGCTTGACAATCACGGCCCTACTGTATGCACTGTATGGCTTCCCAAATCTAAAATGCTAAACAAACTACTGTTTCGCTACAGTACAGCGAGAAATAAACGATATACTTAAAATGTAAATGCCTGGGTCAAGGCTTTCACAGCCATGCAGCTGCCTCCAAGCTCATCTCAATTCTGGCAATCCTATTGGACGTGAAGTCATGTGTATCTTTGCGAATCAGAGAGCGTGGAAGGGCTTAATTGCATGCGCACACACACACACACAACACACACACACACACACACAACATACTGTATTGACAGAACAATGGATAAAAAAAAAGAGTTTTGTGGGATTGTGTTAAAAATTAGATTTCAATGTCGAATATTCCACCGCAATTCACCACCTACGCTTCTTGGAGAAGCACAAAGCGTTAAAATAGCTGTATGCGAGGCAAATAAAGGCTATATCCTAAAGCGATGTGACGTTTGAAAGCAGCGGCTCCTCCAAGACAGATCGCGGCTGCCCTTTAACACTGTCAATGCGGCCTGTATGAAGTCAGCCCATCATTGACGGAGGGAGGAAGAGCTGTCACGGCGCCTCTTATCACCCTCGCACAGCATTGTGGATGCCAGGACGCATGCTCTTTCCATGCCTTCTCTCCCCTTTTTATTAGTGGTACACCCCCCTCCAAGCACCCAACTTCCTCCACCTCCCCCATTCTGTCATGGCATTCAAGCGGTTTAGGCAATGCGCATAATCTTCAGGCATATGCAGCCAGCCCTGAGACTCAAAGAGTCGCCCAGATACGGCAGATGGAGGTCGAGCTATCAGTTCACCTGTAACCACGGGCCTAAGGCGATAATCATTTCAGAACCACGGCAAGGAATGGTTTTAATAGCTCTGTAAAGGCGACTTTGTCTGCCTTATCACACCTGGCACAGATGCATTGCACAGGGGGAGGGGGGATGGGGGGGTCAGGAAGGAATCAGATGATAACGTTTCCCTCCCCAGGAGGAGGGATAGAGCCAGAATTTAAAAGAGTGCTTCCTTCAGTGGAAAGTTGAAGGGATTAAGGTAGGTCACTCCTCTGCCCTTCCCCCTGAGCCCGGCCAGCTGTGGCCCCTGACGACGAGGTTCTTATTAGAGCCGTAAAGATTTGACAGACACCTCCTGTCTTTCTCCGATCCGCCCTCCCCCCCATATCATCATCCCCCGGGCCCTCGAGACCCCCCAACCTATTGTTTTCCTTATTACAGCATGTCCTCGGCATCTCTTACTGGTCTTTGGCATGGCAACAACTTAGGGGACACCTCGCAGCTACCCCCCTCCCCCCCGTTCCTCCACCCAACCCCACACCCAGAGCCATGTAGATGAGTGTCGCTTCAACTCCATTCACTCCAATGGACCTTTTTTTCCCCCCACAGCAATGGCGGGGATCGTGGAAACTCAAAATAGTTCCCGGAAGTTAACCGACAAGCACTTCCTTAAACTGTTTTACGTCTTCCCTTGCTTTCATGTTCGGGACGGAATTCCAAAACGCCAAATCCTGCGTTTTCAAAAGGCTGTTGTTGGCAGGTTTACACTTGACCTACTCTGGGGAGGTCAGGGGTTATGGGGAGAGCGTCACTTGATGTTGCATGAGAAATGATGCCCTGGGTTTTCCACGGTAACTGTGATATTCCACCACTAAAGACAGACCTGCACTCGATCTGTACTATAGATCTTGACATTTAAAGGCACTCTTTGTTTAATTTACTGTGTACGACCCCAAATAATCAAATTAGTTCCAATCTCAAAGTGCCTCTGACCCCCCGCCCCCCATTAGTTGGTTATTCTTTAAAGTTGGACTCATCAATTTGTGTGTGTTGCTAGTACATAGTGTCACACCACCACTTCCCCCCCCCCTTGACTCTAGGGCCTGAAGCCTCCCACACGTTTGCAGACAGGCGTGTTTTAAGAAGTCAGCTGTGAGCTGTGGCAAACATCTGAGGCTCTTGGGAAACCGCGGTGCAATCGAGCTAACACACACACGCTAACACACACACACACACGCACACACGCACACACACACACACACACACACACACACACACACACACACACACACACAGCGATCACCTTGACCGCAGAGAGCCTCTTGCTCCGTAGAGCAATCGTCATGTGTCACGCCACTCGGCAGAGATTTCTCTGTTTTGGGCCGATTGAGCACATAGCCAGTCACTGTGTAACCTGCGGTTTGAAACGCTGCAGGCTGAGACCGCCTGACACAGCCTTGACAGCTGCCGTCACTCTCGGCAACCGTAATGATGTCCAGCCAATCAGCTGGAAATGAAAGGATGTGGTGCACAAGTGTGTGTGTGTGTGTGGGGGGGATAGAAAATGAGACGCTGGATTAAAAGTCTGCGACATCTGGTGAGGGCGGAACGAGGGAGTACGAAAGAAAGAGAGAGAGAGAGGGAGATTTATTATCGTATACGCGCGAACGACGGGAAGGAGGTTGTTCCATCAGGCAGTTTGCTCGCTGAAACACACTTGCGAGGCATTTAGTGGTGTTTAACATTCCCATTACACTGCACGCTAGCGATAACTTCAGACACAGTGACTTCACTCTACCTGCTCCCCATTTTCCTCTCTCTCTCTCTCTCTCTCTCTCTAAGCTTTGTTTTCTCTCTCCTCTCAGAGGCATTGAGACTGTTTTTATCTGCACCTTTAAAGTTGTAATTAATTCCTTGCCACCTTACCCCCCCTCCCGCCTCCCCCTCTCTCGCTAGTGTAAATTATTCTGCTAGAACAAGCCTGCGGATATTAACACTCTTATTTGGTAGACTAAAGGCTAAAGGCAAAAATAGCACAATGCAAAGACACTAGTTTGCATGAGAGAACTGTAGTTTGAGTGATAACTATGTTTCTCGCTCTAACACAAATACACATAGGGCCTATGCAGGTTATTGCTTTTTGTCACAACACCTCAGATATAGTTTCTATTTGAGCTGTAACAAGACAAGGGAGGGTAAGGTGTTTAGACTATACTGTATCTTACAGCCACTGAACTTGCCCAGGGTCTTTTACATAGAAGAGGAAAGATATGGCTTCCTTCTCCCGTTCATTCACAAAGTAATAAAAGTCAGCAGAGAATATAAACAATAGTTTAGACTCTAGAGGATGATAGTTTATCTACTGCAAATACGGTAGGTAAACCGAACTGCACAGTGGAGTGCAGTTCAGTTTAATTTACAGTTGCCTGCCTTTGGAAGCAAAATATCTCAATATAATTCAAAGCCATTTTTCGGTAGAGTTTATGCATTTTCTTTTTTTTACATTGAATTTGTCGTCAGACAGGCAATAACTTCCCCTACTGTACGTCAGCTCTGCTCATGTATTGCGGCGCTGGCGTGACACGTTGCCGACTATTACCAACTAGGGTGCTGTACACTTTGTTGTGGTCGTATGGAAGCTCAAAAGTAAAACTACAGTATATCGGTTGTCTTTTCTGCAGAAGAGTAACTTATGTGACACATGTTGCTATTGAAACAACAGCAGGGTGTCTGTTTTCCACTAATGTAGTCTACATGTCACGGCAGAATATGTTATGTCTATGGGCACTTCAACATGGCTCTGAATACTCACCACTGAATACTGACCGAATGCAGATTTAAGATATAACATGATTGAAACAAATAAGTAACCATCACTGGTAATTTATTAGAATATTGCGTGATAATCAATTGCTGGCACAAATAAAAACATCTAGTAGCCAGGGAGTTGTACAACCATGACATACACATTGACTACTTTGGTCTTCATGGAATCAAGTGGATATTACCTGGATACAGCTGCTAATCTTAACATGCGATTCTTCACAACATGTCTGTTATTTTCGGGAATGTTTGTATAAAACCTGCATTTTTATACTTACACATTCCATCCCAACCTTAAACCTGCATACTGTATGCATATTATTGTGTCTTTCACACTGATGCACAATGTCAGGAGTTACTGTATATGCCATGGGATTTCACGCAGCCATTAACATCTGCCAACTTTAATTAACGCATGTGCCATATTCATGCATGAGGGAGAACGCTTAAATCTCCACCTTCATCATCGAGGCCAACCCTAAAGGAGCTAAGCATCTTGCTACATGTTGACAGTACGTAAAACAAATCTACAGATTGTTCTAGCTAGGTAATAGGTGGACATTATATTGATTATTTACACGTTTGTCTGGATCTTTTCATCCAGTCGGCCACGCGGGGGGGGGGGGGGGGGGGGCGGGCCGGCGGGGGGGGGGGGGGGGGGGGGGGGGGGGGGGGGGTGGGGGGGGGCTTGGC
>JAODUE010006858.1:0-29793 GCA_027564755.1 Amblyopsis hoosieri
AGAGAGAGAGAGAGAGAGAGAGAGAGAGAGAGAGAGAGAGAGAGAGAGAGAGAGAGAGAGAGAGAGAGAGAGCGAGACAGAGAGAGAGAGAGAGAGAGAGAGAGAGAGAGAGAGAGAGAGAGAGAGAGAGAGCAGTGCTGTCGTTAGCTCTGGGCTAGACAGATAATTGTTTACCGTGTACAAACTCTGGAGGACCAGCCCTGCTGGAATCTACTCATTGTGTGGGAGTGTGAGAGTTAGGGCTGGGCAAGAAGCGAGAGAGAGGCAGGGAGAGAGAGGAAGATGAGAGGGAGATTAGTCTTATTTTGTTAGTGGGCGAGCCACATAAAAGCAACAAATGGCACATTATTACATGAACATCATTTCTGGGCGTAATCATTATTTTGCAATACAGATCCACTGCATCTGGTCGTCAGCCCCAGGGCGGTGGCGGCACGCTGAACTGGTGAACCCAGCCGTCTGTCTTGTTATTCCTGTATATTTACCGCAGAACCTCTGTCTCTCATATCTAGGCCTTTCTCTAAGTCTATAATTGGTCTGATGAGACTTGTCTGTTTTAACAGCGGCTGTGTTCAAGGCTAAAGGCAGGCTTACCTCTCTGTGAACTTAAGGTGAAGGAAAAGGAAAAAGGATGGGTGTGATGTTTGAGAGAGAACAAGGTGATCTCTACCATTCATGGAGAGGTGAATAGGTAATGCCACAAGATGACAGGTACCGCCAGCTACATAATAGGTGATTACTTATGCTTACTTAGCAGCAGTACAGGGAAGGGAGTTAAAGGTGCAGTCAGCTATCCTGGAGCAAGTGTTAATATTCGAACTCGACCAGAACACAAACACCTCTCCCTTCAATGTCATATAGTGTGCCCTCTCAGAAGCTCCGCCCCCCCAAATTAGACGCACATTGCCATGGATCGGATCGTGTTTTGTGGTGCAGTTTGCACCCATGTACACGTTTATCAGCAAGCACACAGAACAGGCAGATAGCGGACTGTGAATAGATATTTTTGAATTTGACAAAAAGCCTATCAGCTTATAATGGCTGACTTTTTCATTTAAAGTGGAATTTAAATGTCAAATTTAAACAGGGGAATTTAAACAAATCTACTGTGTAGCTTCCTTCTCCAATAAGTCCTCTGCCTGACCACGAGTTAACCTTTTGTTTCATAGCTATTCTAATATACTGTACTTCCTGTGTGTCTACAAAACTAGTCGCTGGTGTCTCTACTGGTATGTATGTATTCTCAAGTTACTTTAGTTTATTGTGGCATTTAAGGTATTTTTCAAGTTGTAACGTACAGTAAAAAGTAAAATATGCAGCGACAATCATTTCAAACTGGAGAACATATATTACCAGTAGAGATGGTAACTAGCTTTTAAAAACATATTAAGAGTGTGTTTTCGGAGAAACAATGAAAGTAAACATCAGCATGAATACTAGTATAAAGTTAAGGAAGAAACATAATAGAGGGTTTAGCAAAAGATAAATTCCACATGAATAGGAATGATGTGTTGACAGACTGCACACAGGGCCTTAAACTGACCCTACAAACCCCTAAAAGTGTCAGTCAAAAAACATTAACTATTGCCAAGAATGAGCACATCTACTCATGAACTTACACTGAACCAGTGGCAAATACAGTGTACGGTGTTAAAGGTTGTATGCGCCAACTAATAACCTATGTAAAATAAATAAACTACCGTACTAGGTCTTGCTTTTGGTGTAAGAGCTTCCACAAGGAGTCAAAATGTGAACACCGCTTGTGCTACCAAACCATGCACACTCCGTGAACCTTCACCTCTCCCTTGTAGAAGTGGGAGCTTCTCATGCGCTTGCACCTCCGACATTAAAATCCCTCCACCTCCAGCCTACTCCCACTGTGAGACTATGAAGTAATGATATCCCGGCGGAACCGGCGCTACCACCCATCGTAGCTTGACCATGAAGGCTGGGGAGGAGAGCACATCCCTGTTTCACGGGTCAGGACCACTCACAGCTAGGGCCTGCATATGCGCTAATTAGTGGAAGCCTGGAAGTACGTGTGTGTGTGCGTCCATTCGCAAGACACAATTAACAACAAGCGTGGGGGAGATGGGAGGATGGGTGCATGTGCACGAGCATGCACGAGCGCGCGCACGGGGCGGCGTGGCTCTGGTTCCCTTCGGGGCAATTTAAAGAGCGGTATGTTTTTAATTGGGCTCTTAGGCTGCGCGGTTCAGCGCGCGAGAGGTGCCCCCTGTCAGACAGGAAGGGGTTAACAGCCGGGGATAGCCTTTGAGGTTCAAAGGCCTCTTGTTTACATTGGACTGTGTTGCCCTGAGGGGTAGGCAACATACAAACTCCCCCAGTTTCACCTCAGCCGCTGAAAACAAAGCCCGGTCGATCCCGGCAACAAATAGCCTGCATTAATCACGCATATTAATACAGTCACACAGAAACACATGGCGCTCTTTCCAATTGCAATACTCCTCGACATGGGTGTTTAAATGTCGCACAGAGGCTTTCTTTTAACGCCCAAGAGGGTTGTTTGCTGAAGCTGTGCCAGCTCTGCATCCCCAAAACAGAGGATTAATCATTTGTCGCTTTGTCTGCGGCGACACAAATGGACGAGCGCAGCTGAACTTTCGCACAGCATTCGATTCCTTTTGAAGTCGGTCACCGTGTAACCTAATAGGCTACTGTTTTCTCACAACATCTGCTTGTCAACCTTGCTTTCAACTCTGCGCTTTTTGCCAGCCAGCCCAAAATGGGTGGGCTTGAAAAGATGAGGAGGTAAAAAAAAAAAAAAAAGAAAGAATAACAACAGCGTTTCAATCGCTTCTTTGGGGAATGAGGAGCAATTACGGGCCAATGATTGTGATATTTTACCCCACCGCATAATCAGGGAGAAAACTAGTTTGTTTATCATGTAAACATTACTTAAGGCTTTTGGGATCTTTTGTGCTGGCGAGCTAAATGCTTTTTTACCTCTCCGGGACATTAAGCATTTGTGGCGTGTACTGGGAAGTTCTATCTAGTACCGGGATGTTTTAACGTGTCTGAAAAGATGTGCTGCTATGTACAACACAGAGCCCCTGACAGTGTTAGTGGGAGGAGCACACAAGGGCAGTGTAAACTAGAAATGCACGCATGGTAAATACTCGGTACTTGGTATCGGCACCATGACGAGTACATTGACTTAATGGTGTTGCCGTATTGCCCCAAAACTAACTGAGCCATAGTATTGAATCAACTTGTAATCATGTACGCTATTTTCGATTTCTCTCAGTTTGAAAACAATCTTATTGGAGATATAGAAATGGAGGAGATGAAATGCAACAGCTCACTCGAATGAGCCAGTGCAGAGAAGAGTCCGACACCCTCCTGAGAAAACCCATTATGGCCGCTTGTACCCGTGATCTAGTTATTTTGGTCACGACCCACCCTACAGGGTTGAGGGGGTGTTGTTTGTTTCCATGTGAAATGTAGGTTGTAAAGCCCTTTGAGACTGCAATGTGATTAAGGGCTATATAAATAAAATTGACTTGACTTGACCCTTCATGACCATAGGTGAGGGTAGGAACAAAAATTGCCTGGTAGATCATGAGCTTTGCTGTCCAGCTCAGCTCTCTTTTCATCACAACGGTGCGGTAAAGTGATTGCATTACCGCTCCCGCTGCTCCGATTCTCTGGCCAATCTCTCGCTCCAATATCCCCTCACTTGCAAACCCCGAGGTACTTGAACTCCTTCACTTGGGGTAAGGACTCATTCTCTACCCAGAGCAGGCACTCCATCGGTTTCCTTTTGAGAACCATGGCCTCAGATTTAGGATAATATTATGTTAATAAAAAATATATAGGACACAATAAATCTTTTATTTATAAATAAACTGTAAATGTATATTCAGTCATATTTTCGGTAGGTTACAGTAATTCGTCTGGTTCATAGTACAGAAAGCAGTGCCCGGCGGCAAGTGCTTTTAGAATATCCCTAGATAAGGGAAGACCTACAACTGATTTATTTGATAAGCAGCAACAGAGGAAATAACATTACATTAAACATGTCAGGTCAGTTGGTATTTAAGAAGGGAGTGGCTGCGTTAATTTACGTAGTTCTATGCTGAAATGAACACGCTGTTCTACTGTTCACTGTCTGTTTTTTGCACTAATGTAATGCTGTACCCGTAACAGACCCGTTAAACATTTAAACCGCGACCAAGAATGGGAACAAAACAACTCACATAAACACAAAGTGTTGGGGAAGACATTTTGGACAGTAGGACAAAACATTATTGAGGCGTTTACTGTTTACTGCGTGTAGTGCTCTGCTTTGCTAGGCTACCGGTACTGGAGAAGCTGCACAGGCTGTCACAGCTGTACATTAATAAGCGCCTTGTATTAGTGTTGAGACTGAACGACTTGTCAGCACAGCTCAATAACAGAAGAAAGCGATGTACCTGTAAAAGAGCAGTGGCACTGATTATCTTTATTAAAAACAATCCATAGGTTGACTCCAAGCTAGATAAGAGTGTGTTGCCTGTTGAGGCAAATATCCTGGCTGGCTTCGCACTTCACTTTCGCATAGGCTAAATAAACATTTTGCATATAGCCAATAATCCCCCCGCCGATGCTCTTCACCTCTAGTATAAACCTATACCACTCCAAGTCTATTGCCTGTCTCAACATTGAAAACTCTGCTGTTATGCTATGCTAAATACCTGTTCTTGTCAATTCAACTTGCTCTGCTGATGTCACCTGATCCAATAAAAGATACTTTGTGTAAATCACTTTAGATTAAAGCAACTGCTAAATGACTTAAATGTGAAAATAAATACCATAAGTAATTTGGGCACAAATGAAGAAGTGATGAATGGCTAAGGAGGCTAAGGAATGGCAAAACTGCATACATGTGCAAGGCAGATACAGCAATCTATTTATTTCAAATTAGCATTAGCATCTAATGGAATACATCTGTCTTGTGTAAGAAAGACTTCTACACAGACAGACTATGGAAACCGGCATGAAAGAGAGAAGCAAGATGAGAAAAACAGTGGGACAAGACAGAGGGGCTTTAGACATATTTGTAACACAGACCACCGTGTTTTTTTAATGTACGTAGATTTATTTGTCCAAGCTTCACTCAAACTGGTGTGTGTATGTGTGTGTGTGTGTGTGTGTGTGTGTGCATAACAAGAGATGTGTTTGCTTAAGGGGGGCCACAAAGCCAAAGAGAAAAGAAAGCTGTGTGCTCAAAAGAATGTATTCATATTCGTGTGTGTGTGAAGGCTTATGTAGGGGTAACTGCATTATGTTTCCCGCTGCTCCCTTTTGTACATGTGTGTGTTCCCCCCACCGACAGTGAACAGACCAGTGAAAAAAGAAGAAGCAGGAGCTATGGGGTATTGTTGAAACAGAAAACTGATTACCTGGGCAGCCTTGGCAAGCTTCTGACCAAACTCCTTCTCAATCTGCTTCAACCTGCTGTTGGCCTGCAATGAGAGAGAGAGACAGAGTTGTGAAACTGAATCTGCTGTTAGGAAGTGCACAAAGACAACTGCCCCCTCCTAACCCTTCACACCCCCCTCCCCGGTGCAGGCCTGTGGCCCCCCGGGCACTTTGCCAGGGCCTCAGTGCTCCCTGTGTGCCAGTAGGTAGCGGTGGGCACTCCCCTCTGATCCCCAGCCAGCTAATTCATCACTTAACAGGAAGGGGGCGGGGGAATTAAAGCCTCGCTATTTTTGTTTTGTTGGGGTGGGGTGGTGTGGTGGGGGGGGTCGGGGGGGGGGGGGGGGAGAGACAGACGCAACATGGTCGAGGCCAGAACAGGAGTGAATGGCAGCGCGTTGTCAGAGGGCTTATGGAGCTGTGCTCGTCACTTGGGGTGGAGCTGGAGGCACAGGCTGATACATGACAGACACGCCCTGCCGCCACAGCTTCAGTGATAGGCTGCTGCTGAGTAGAGCATCATTAGGTGTGAACCTGAGACCAGCGGCCAGGCTCCGTGGGTGGTAATGGTAATGTGGGGTCTTTGGGTTGGTTAACATTTCCATATAAACTAATGTATTTTGGGCTACTGCCAATGCCTCTGAAAATAATATGTTTTAGTAAATATACAGTAGAGGACAAGCAGAAGAGTAGAACGTCTTGCATGTTCAAACAGCAAAGGCGCAAAGGATCAAAGGTATGTCTCGCGCTTTATGTAAAGTCCAGAGATCCAAAGATGTGTTGCCTGCATCTTATACTGCACTACAGGTGTGCAAGTGTCTCTTCACCTGCTTCGGTTACTGGCACACATTATTTATTACAAGCTTGTGTATTTGCTGTGGGAACCCCAAAAATGGATATGTCACAATTAAATGATATCCTAAAAAGATAAATAGATGGAAACAAACTAAATAACAGCTTAAGTGGCAGCCAGATAAACACCGTTGCTGACAGCACATGCGCGCACACAGAGCAGGCCTCGTCCCCATAATCCTGACAGCTGCTGACAGACTGACAGCCTGCTAACAAACACTGCTTCGGCGAACACCCCGTCAACACCTGAGCACTGTTTGGACTCTCCGCCCCGACCAAACGCTTCCTGACAAACACCGCTGTCCGCTCTGAGCGGACACACCTGTCACCACGGAAACACAGAGCTATCACCACGGATGCGGGCCTGTCTTCCTGCGCCAGGAGTGGCGCTTCGCTTGTCCCTGGGGGCCCCTATAGCAGCCGATGAGAGAGGGACAGACAAATAAGGGTGGAGGCAGAGAGAAGTGTGTGTAGTGAATATAATGGAGTCATTGAATGTGTTTGGTTATATTCTTTCTACAGTTGACACATTTTTACTTTGTGTTCTCGCCGTAGACAGTTGTATGCTTAAAGCAGTATTTTGTATGTTGTGTACACAGGGGCTGAGAGGGACACACTGCATAGGGCATGCTCTTCACCCTTTGTATTCTTAGTCTAAGAGGTTGCTCTATATCAAGAGATTTCATTCCAAATAAATATGGTGTACACTGTATGCTAAACATACTAGTTCTGCTAAGGTAGAATGGGTGTGCGCACATGTGGAAATACTCTGCTCACACTTGAAATTGCATTATAATGTATCTTACATATTACTACCTCTTTAATAATCAGTTAGTAATTGCACAGCCTCAGTATGTAATCATTCTGTAAGTTCAGTGATACGTAACCAAATAATGCATCTTGAGGAATTTCTATTACACAGATGTTTTCATTACGGTAAGGCTTACTGGATGTCTACTGTGAAAAAACACACCCACGGAGAAAGTCACATAGCTTGTTGCTGCCAGACGTTTTGTCTGTTGCAATGTTCTAGACTGAAATGGGGCAAAATGTAAAAAATGCTATGAAAAAGTACTCCACCCTGGCGCCGGGGCGGGGGCGGCGGGGGGGGGGGGGGGGGGGGGGGGGGGGGGGGGGGGTGGGTGGGGTGGGGGGGGCGCGGCGCCCCTTCCTCTTGTTCTCCATCAACTCACCCTACATCCCCCACCCCCCCCCCCCCCACACCCCCCCCAAAACCACCACACCCCCCCCCCCCCCCCCCCCCCGGGGTGTTAGGCCTGTGCTACTGAATTGCCTACTATTCTGTATCTGCACAGAACATATGTATTAATTGTATGTCGCAACAGTCTGACTCTGTTGGAACATCCGGCCGTATCGACAGGCTCAGATGTTCCATGAAATCATAAAGAGCTTGCTACTAGCATATTTCTTTTACTTCCAGTCACTCAGGGGACTAAAGAAGGAAGGATGGTACAATACCATACATTATACGCCATACGCACGACTAAAAATACATCAAGATGTGAATAGAAGCCTGACAGAGGAGATAAATAAAAAACCACGCCATATGTGTGTTTGTACTGTACTATATGTGCATGTGTGTGTGTCTCAGCACTACCTGTGCCCTGCCAAAGGCATCTTCATGCTAAAGGCAGTCTGAGGCAGTATCAGGCGCTTCAATCGCCTCTTAATCCTAGCAGGGCGGAGTGTGGCTGCTTTGAAGTGTCTGTGTGTGTGTTTGCACGCTTGTTTGGCTACTCCTGTGTGTGTGTGTGTGCGCGTGCGTGCGTGCGTGCGTGCGTTTGTGTCTGTATAAAGAGAGTGGAAGTGGATCTGAAGGCAAGGCATGCACCGCTTACCAGAATTAATTAACAATCTGCAGTTGGAAGTTGGAACTGGGCCAAACACACACACATCAAGGACAGTGCACACATAAGGAGAGTGGCATGATACATAGTATACTGTGACAAGTTTCCCTCTTAATTATTTTCTGTTTTGTGTACATGCACCCCCCCACACACACACACACACACACAAAACCAGGAATTGAAATGGCCAAACACACATCCAGGGAATGATCTATGGCTGTTTGGCAAGGACATTTGCTCAAGGTGTCAACCCCACTCTTTGGAATAGACTGTTGTATTGTTCCAAAAGGAGGAAGAAACCTATGTAAACATTTCTTAAATAGACTCATGCTGCCAACACACAATCACTTCCTTGCACACACATTGTATGTGTGTGTGTGTGTTGTGTTTCCAGTTGCAAAGTCTATACAACACATTCTATAGCCAGGACAGGATATTGTTTCCATATGCCACTCTCCCTCCGCTATGTTTCCAATCATCTTACATCACTTGGAGCATTTTTGCCTTTCAGCATCACCCTCAAGCCAAACCCCAACACGCAATAGAAAACTGACATATTGGCATGCTGATATCATCCAGTGTAACTAACGGACAGGTGAAACGGCTCAAATGTAATTAAAGCGGTGATAAATGACATGCAGCGATTTACATTTCCACATCGCAAATTACCTGAAATGTACACCAGGTAGCAAATATGAGAGGACTGCAGGTGAAACAAAAACAGAATAAACAAAAATAAAATAAGAGCAACCCTTTCCCCCAGTGTTTCCCCAAGCCTTAAGTGTTAGCAGCAGCGTAATAATGCTAGCGTTCAAAACAATTCTGTGTTCACTACGCATGGTGTTCTCATAGCAATTTTAGTTCAATTTTCAGGGGAGGGGGAGCTGGAAGATGTTATTTGCTCATTTGTCTGTAATCATTGCTGTCTTGCTGTGCTTGTTTATGTGTGTGTATGTGTGTGTGTGTAATGTCTGTGAGTCAGCTCTGTAATGACAAGAGGCTTTATTTCCATTTCACAGTTTGCCATCAGTGCCTGTCAGTAGTGATTCTCTTCATCTCTGCTTCTCACTGCCACACACACAGACACAGCACAGAAAAAACATCAACAACAGACATACACACACAAATGTATTGCAATAGTTGTGAGGACCAAGACATAGAACCAACTTCTCCTGTCTTGCTACTTCCTGCTATATGAGCAAAAATAAATGATGCCTGTATCCTGCGGGCCTACAAAAATCTTTGAGAAAGATGACTAACTCCTATCTACTTGACCATGATCACAGTAAGATTACGAACTCCTATCTACTCCTTTATACTTGACCGTGATCACAGTAAGATGACTAACTCCTATCTGCTGCTTTATACTTGGCCGTGATCACAGTAAGATTACTAACTCCTATCTGCTGCTTTATACTTGACCGTGATCACAGTAAGATTACGAACTCCTATCTACTCCTTTATACTTGACCGTGATCACAGTAAGATGACTAACTCCTATCTGCTGCTTTATACTTGACCGTGATCACAGTAAGATTACTAACTCCTTTATACTTGACCATGATCACAGTATGATGACTAACTCCTTTATACTTAACCGTGATCACAGTAAGATTACTAACTCCTTTATACTTGACCGTGATCTAACCGTGATGGTAGCACCTGGGTGTGCTACATATCTTGCACAGAGAAACAAAACTCTGGATGAAGTCAACTCATGGCACCGAGAGCTACATAGCCTACATGGTTGCTAGCATCTATGGCAACGTTGTTGTGACTCCCAGTCAGTTCACGTCTCAGTGGCTATTGCGAGATAATACTGGGGATTTCCTTCGCTGTACTGTACCTTTCACACTACAGTACACTACAGGATTTCAAGTCGTAAATATCAAACATGTTTGATTTTATTTGAATTTTGGGAGCCTCCGAGCAGTCGGCAACGATAATATAGTTGTAGTCTGTAAACCCCTCACACTACAGGATCATTTGGACAGATGATTGGTTCTGAACAGCTTCGACCCCCGCGATTGTCGGGAGGGGCAAATTGGACCCATAATCGTGCCAAAAATCCTTTATTGTGGGGCCAGCTTTATACTGGAGTTGTGTCAGAATGATCCATCAAAAATGTATCAGGATGAAAGTCAACATTTATTTGGTGTCACAGTATATTTTTAGTGTTTTATTCATATTCAAATCTAATTGCACAGAACGGTGTTTCACTCAGTTTCATCAGTTGACAAAAAACACCCTAACCTACATCAAAAGTACACTCAGTCGTAGTGACCAACCATCCCACAACAATTGCGGTGCGATAACGCAACCTCAAGTAGGCTGCACTCGCTATCAGAAAACCAATACCAACCATTAGCATCAATGAGACTTGGTTCAGCACCTTAGCTCATGTCTCGAGGGCCAGAGGAAAGTTTGTCAGGCCTCTGTGCATCTCTAATGAAGCCCACGCCTCGGAAGTCAACAGCGTACGCAGGTGGACGCACTTGAAAAGCACTGAAAAGGCATCTCATTTTCATATGTGCCTCTGAAGTCTCCAGCTTCATCCCTCCCCCGCTCTCTCTCTGAGGCCGGGCTCTGTATATTAACAAGGGACCAGAGGAAGATGGCACAGGGGCTGTCCCACGAATGCATCTGTGTGCAGACTGTCACGGGGAATGGCGTAGATGCAGTTCATTAGCCGCACTGTGGCGACTGTTGAAGCCTTAAGTCGCATGGACCACCTGTGGGTCAGTTCATTTGATGACCTTGAGGGGTGTAGCGGGTAAATGGGAGGGGTCTTGATATTGGAGGGGGATATAAAAATCTGCTCGCTGGCTCAATGTAAAGTGGGGAGGAAGAGTTGGCAAAAGGATGGATTTATATTTTTGTTGTTTCAGTTATTTAAGCCTGTCCATTAATATACTAATCCATCATAAGCCAACTGCATGTTTGATGGGGTGAACTGCTTTATTTACACGTGTAGGGTGATTCAGAGCAAAATGACGGACTTAGAACCAAAAAGAAAAGAAAAAAAAACTTTATAAAAAAAGAAAAAAGGACAACAAAAATCAGAGACCAATGTCACAGTATCCTATTTAAACCCACACTTCTACGCAACACGATGCCATGTTTTAATGCGATTGGGAAAGTGTGTCACTCTCTCGCTCCTCTCTTGGATGACTTCAGAATGTGATGCGAGCAAGCTGTGTGATATTATTTTGAGGGGATGGCACAGCCTTTATTGTAACTCTTTCATCCTCTCCTCTCTCGCAGCATGTGTGCACGCTCATACACACATTGCATGTAAACGCACACGTACATTCTCCAAATGACATACGCAAATGCCTAGTTAAGTGCACTAGCGCCTGTGCGGCGCATTGTAAACGCATTGAAACTGCGTCAATGTCGCCTCGTGTCACTTTGTTTTCCACAGGCAACAAACACGCATCTAAATCCTCCCCCCCACCCCACCCAAACATCTAGCCTTCATCTTTCTGGCTGTCTCTCACTACAAAATCAGGTTTTGCGCTGCTAAAAGCTCTTTTAGAAGCTCTTCCTCGCTGTCAGTCTGTCCGTGTGGGGTGAACACAGGACCCCTTTGATCATCCCACTGCCTGTGTTTCTCTCCTCCAAGCCTAATCCATGACCCACAAAGTAATGTGATTTGGTGCATCTCCAAATGGCAGCGGACCAGCCTAATAAGTTAGTGATGATGTTGGGGGGTGGGGGGGAGCAAAAGAATAAGGGGGGCTTGGTGGTGAAAATAACAATATTAACAACGCCGTACCACCATCTTCTGGCTGAGAGAGAGAACAGAAGGCGTGTAGAGAAGCGGTCGCTGCATCGCTGGGCCAGGTTCAAAGTACATTGATGTAAATGGATGGATAGATGTCAGATCATCTGTGCTGGGTCTATTTATATGCCGTTATCTTTGCTTGGACACAGTCAAAAATACAATAATAATCCCTACATAAAATAGTAAATACTTTTATTTTAAGTTTGATTTTAGCAGGATTTATTTCACTTGAAGTATACTGTCATATATTGCTCCAGATCTTAGATGATAAATGTTACATTTATAAAACATATAGCCTTAGACATTGTGCATGTAGCAATTAACAGAGATACAAAGTGAGAGTTATAGAGACACAAAAGAATGAATGTGTAAAACTGATACTTCATCACATCAAACTGTACAGTATTTGACAACTTTGGAATGTTGGTGCATCCGTCTGGTCACAAGACGCAACTGCACGCTGTTTGTTCCTAAAAGCGGTTCGTTTCTGCTGGACGATGCTCTTTCAGTAGAAACAACTTCTTTCAGCAGACTCTTTAATATAACAGTAACGTTGTCACTGGTGACTAGGTAGAGAGCTGTGCCTGTCACTGCAGCAGCTCCCATCATTTCCTGTAGGACATGCGTCCTGAGTGCCACTATGCAGTATTTGTCAGAACATACAAGTATATACTGTAGTTCACTGTAAGGGGGAGACCCAACGGGTCTCGTGTGATGGTAATCCTGCTGGTTTAGCAGGATCTTGGGAAGAACAATTAAAAAAAAAAGTTAGTATTTTTTTTATTGATACTTTTTCATAAAAAAAATATATTATATGCAGCTTCAAAGACTTTCTGCTCTCCAATTCTCCTTCCACTGTTTTCTCTCCTGTCAAACTCAGAAATAGCTTCTGTGTTTCCATACTTCCCACAATGCAGTGCACACGATGTCCATGCTGTCAAGCAGAGCAGAGAGAAAGCATGCTAATGATCTATCTTCACAATATATGTTAAGAGTGTGTGTCTTTCATATTGTGGTATGTCTGTTGGCAGTTATGCTTGCGGTATGAACACTGAGTGACAGAACCCTGGACAGAGGTTAACAGAGGTTCAAGAAAGAAGGGATTAGAGTTAAGCAAGCAAATAACATGTGAAGTACTGTATGTGTTTGGGACCGGTAAACAGAACTTAATATATACCAGACAGGCTATAAGTAGTTAGTAGTAGTTGTAAAAAAGAAAGTATTAACGAAAGGAGTTATTGTTGTCAGAGGTCTACGCTGACCTTTTAGGAACACAGCCATCAATTTGGGCGCATAGTCGGAATTCTATTTATTAAGGGCAAGCATAATGTGTCACCGTTATGCAAATATTCACCTTTCTTATTTTGTTTTTCATTTGATCTCATTATATGTTAATCTCTATATTACATAGTATCTATCATGATTGTCATTGTGCATGGAGATTTCATAACCATGCGCATCTGCACATATTGAGCTGCGAAGATAGTGGCTAGAAGTCACTCGCACAAAGTGCACCTGAATATATTTTCATGTTCGCAACATTTGAGAGTGGAATGGTCTGTAGAGCCCTGTGTATTTCTTGTTTCAGTGACATCATCTAATGTTGCATGCAAGTGTGTGTGTGTGCGCGCATGTATGTGTGCATGTGTGCGTGTGTGTATATGTATGTGTGTGTGTGCGTGCGTGCATGTTGTGCGCTGTGCCTTTCATGTCAAGTAAGGCCTACTGGGCGAGGCTGCGGGGCAAGCAGTGATGTGGCATGGGAAGCTGTGATTGGATACTGGCAGGCAAAAAAAAAAGCTGCTCTCTTATTGGTTGAGGTTTGCCTCCAGGAGGTTTTGTCACACCTGGTTAGTGTCTGATGAAATGCCCTTTCCCTTTGATCTGAAGCAAGCGCATGCACACAAGCTTGCGCCAGTGCACATACTGTACACACACACACACGGACACATGTTTGCATGTGCACCGGTGCTTAAGTAATAATCCCAGCTGTGACAAACGGGGCCAATCAGACTGTCCTTTGCCGTACTTCAAACGCGCTGAAATAACAAAAACCCACACCTTGGCCGGCAGACACACAACTCACACTGTAGGTCAAACCGAACAACGGGCCGATATCTCACACGCCGCTTGCACAGCTTATCTGCTCTGGCACTTCAAAAAGAGCCCCGGCACTCCAGACTGAGAGCAAATAAGAACTGGAGATTCCAGACCTCATTCAGGCCCTCGCCATCTTTTGTCTCACGCTATCTTCAGGTCTGCGCTGTTGACAAGTAGGGTGGGAGAGCGACAATGCGTGCTTGTGTGATCGCTACGGTGAGGTGAAGCGGCCCAAAACAAAGAGCTTTATTTGCTACCAGACAGACTTCTAACTGACAGCAAACAGAGCGCATACTATACACTAATCACCCCGCCTTCAATCTCTCATGGTCCATATGCTGCAATTGAAACGTTGGCAAAGGCTCGAGTCACTTGAGAGTTGCAACACAAAAGATAGTAGCCTTCTGCGTCATAACAATGCACTTTGATATGATGAGAGAAAAAAAAAAAAAGCAAACTAGCACAATAAACTAATGAGCATAACTTGGCCAGTGAGCAAATAGGAATGTGTACTGTATGCACTTTAAGCATGCCTAAGCCTGTGTGTGTGCGTGCGTGCGTGCTTGTGTGCACACGCGTGGTAAGAAAGACTTCCTCTGAGCCCAGCCTGGGTTTAAAGGCAGGCCAGCTCTTTCCAGAAATCTCCAATGTTCTTGGCTTTGCCATAGCTTCAAGGCCAGGGGGGTGGATGAGGGAAAAAGACAGAGAGAGATGGAGAAGACGGGGTGGGGGGTGGGTAGGGGGGTGGGGGGGGTGGGGGGAGAGAGTTAGATAAGACGCTGGCTGGGATGTCTGTGTGTGTGTGTGTGTGTGCAGTGCAGGGTTTTTCGTGCTGGTTGGAGCCCAGAGATGAGGCGCCTTTATCAGGCATAGAAGCAGCTTCACAGCCCCTCAGTGGAGCGGGGAGATTGGGAGGTCTGGTGGCCGTGCGCGCACACTCAAACACACCCTCAAACACAGCCGCACGCGCATGGATATGCATGTGCGAGCACTCGCACCCAGACCTGCTCTCGTGCGTGCGCGCAAGTACGCACGCACGCACTCACAGAGATAATCTTCAATGGCACCCAGACTTAAAAAGCTCCACACCCAGCCTTACTGTTCCTTTTCAATAATTCTCTCCTCTTTTCTCCAGTGCCGGTCAGACAGTACGGTACAATCTTTACAGTCGATTTTATCTCAGCTTTTCTGTTTCTCAATATTTCAATTCAAAAGCTTTGTTTCTCTGCAACACCGTTCACACACGCACACGCACACACACAAACACACGCGCACACACCCTCTCTTTCTGTCTCGCATGCATCTTTGATGAGAATCCATTCATGGGTTTAATGGATTTCTCTGGCCCCTTTTTTCAAGGATCTGGAAGAAAAAATATTTGAAAAATAAATAAATAAATAAATAAAAATGCTGGCCAGCCTTAGCACTGACTTGCAAGAGCACCGTGGACTGCAGAGGACAGCATTTCTGTCTGCTTCAAAAGAATTGAGAATTTTTCATCTTACAAAACGGACGAGTCAATATGGATCTGAGGCCCAGCGAACCTCAATCCCACATCAAAATTGCCAGGGCCGAGACAAAAATAGCCTAACTTTTCCCATGCCCACTCCCGAGTCCAACTTGGGGGACGATAAGAAAGTAGAAAGAAAGAGCTGTGTGGTGTGTGGGGGTAAATAAAATTACATTTTTTTTTCTTTTTACACTTGATGATGGAAATGTTGAAATCATTAAAACTGAATCTTGAGTAAAAAAAAACAGTGAAGCTGCCATATTACTGATGGCGTCATCAGACCAAGTTCAATAATCAGACACACTGCTCTGAACATAAAATGAGGCCAGGGAAAATAAAGAAATAAAAAAAGTCAAAATGACTTAAAGATGAAACGGTTCTTCAAAAAAGGAGAGCTATAGCAAAAGACATCAGTCTCGTAAATGAGAACCTCCCCTTTAATAACCATGCTGCTTTTCCTCCCATCTCTGTCACTTCCTTCCTTGACGACCACTGGTTCTGTGTACCATATGGAGCCAAAATGGCCGCCTGGGTACTTAGTAAGCCCATGCATTCCGGGCTAATGCTGTGCAGCTGGCACGGGGTACGCTCTGATGAAAGAGGCTCCCTTTGATGGGTCCTGCTGGGAGATTAAGTTCTGATCAACACCACTTTCAGATAGCTTCCTGCTAGACCTGCTTAGGATTATGGGTGATTTCCCAGGCCTTGGTCCAGTTATGGTGGAAACAAGTGGCATCGATTTGACAACAAAAAAAGAGAGAGAGAGAGAGAGAGAGAGAGAGAGAGAGAGAGTATATCTAAGTGTATCTAAATATAAAACACCCGAATATAAATCATTCATGGATCAATAAAATAGGACAGAACACAATTGTCTATACAATACAAAGACAAAGTTCTTCATTAAATACAGCCGGTTTCACAGACATTCTCGAGAACGCTCAAATCAAAACAATATCCCTCCGCAGCCCTCCACGCCACTCCTCACATCAAAACTCAATGCGAAGAAAAGTGTAGTACTATGGCTTTGTTGATGTGAGCGGTGTTCGCCACTTTATGTTCCTATTTACGGAGCCAGGGCTGTGTAGACGTATCGGATCATTTTTTCAACACGGACAGAAAACGGTAACATAGCAAAATTCCAGTAGCTATATGGTGAATTTTTACAAAAAGTGTATTAGCTTACAATTATCTTGCAATAGCTGACTATGGCTTTAAGCCTGGTACAAGACTAAAGGAAAGCAATCTATGAAGATCATTGAAAAAAGTTCTTAGTATAGTATAGTTCTTATTGCCATATGAAGTGGTAATTTTTCCAGCTTGACATATATGTTCATACATGCCTAAAATACTGAGCCCAACAAGGTCCGACCCTAAGCAGTCCAACTAAACGAGGGCACAAGTGGTTATAAGGGATGTCTGAGCCAGAATATTAGAAACTAAGCCAGGCCAGATTTTGCATAGCTGTAAAATGTCAACTTCAATTCAAGTGCTTTTCCATAACTACTTTGCCCATGTTTCATGCCTGATGCAAAGATCCCAGAATATTACATAATGACATCGTTGTCCACTGTGGAGACTAGCTGAGCCACTTGCTGTTGCTTTTTGGTTAATGAAAGGTCAACATTAGTCATTCTTACTGATGTATGTCATTATGTGTGTGTGTATGTGTTGGAAGGGGGAGGGGTGGGGGCGAAGACCAGGGTTTGAGTCAGTTTGAGTCTAAGAATGATGGACTCATACATTTGAGACTCCAGGCAAACCACAAACTTTTACTCAAGTGCCAAACCCAGACAGGCCTCCATCCCTGACAAGACCCTAGACGCACACACACACACACACACACACACACACACACACACACACACACACACACACACACACACACACACACACACACACAGTTAGCCAGAAAAGCCTTTCTCACCGTCACCCCTCATGAAAAACGATTGCTTGGTAACGAAAGTGCCGTCCACACAGAGGCCAACCTCTTTGACGAATTGCTCAGTGATGGAGAGAGAGAGAGAGAGAGAGAGAGAGAGAGAGAGAGAGAGAGAGAGAGAGAGGGGGAGAGGCAGGCAAGCAGGCAGATAAATAGAGGAATTAGAGAGAATGGAAAGCCTAACAGAGTAAACTATAAAAGGCCTGATCGTCTGATCGTGGGAACATCCAGTGCTGAAACAAATCATCTGTCTCCAACAGCCCCAGATTCACAGATGCCTTTTAATTCTCTATGCTAACTCCCTGAATGTGCTTCCTAGATGTTAAGTAATTTCTCTTCCACCTGCTGTACTTACAGTAACTCACATCGTTACGGCACTACAGGTTATTATGTGGCAACCTCCGTAGCCCTAGTCATTATCTCGGAAATGAGTAGCCTTGCTGCTTGCTGAGTTCATTTTCAGTGATGATCTAGCTGGTTTGACAGATCGATCGTTCCATGCACTATAGCGCAATCCCTGAAGTCCATGTTACACGGTAGCACTGAGGTAGGTAGACTTTGGGGGGAAGGGGGGGCTTCCCCGCAATATACAGAGGGCACTCTATTGTCTTTAAAATGGTCTATTTTCCAAGACAAGATTTTCCAGAACATTTACATTTTTCTCAAAAGGTCAACTCTTATGTAGATTTTCCGGGTCTTACATTTGTGCATACATTTGTTCTCAGGTACTGCTGTCCTGCTACCACCCACCACCTTAAGCCTGCCATACACCAACCCGACACCAGGGGCAAAACAGTGGGATGCCCTCGTCTTCCTTGCCATACAGATGCAGAGAATTCAATAGTTAGACTATAGTTAGACTGATAGAGTGACAGTCTCTCTGATAGTGACTAAAAATAGTCAAGAACCACGTAAAAATGCACAATCTGAACATTGGTAAATAGACTACATTTATAATATGCCACTTTTCTAACACACAGGCCACTCAAAGCTCTCTCCTGCCACTGCCTTACCCATTCACACACACACTTGCACACACATGAAGTTAATGTCAGGGACACCTCAACAGGAGGAAGGGTAGAACCAGTTAGACCTGCTCTACCCCGTGCCACAGCAGCATCGATGGTCTGAGGTCAATGCTCACAAACAGGATGTGCAACAGACTCATCTGTGGACCTATGAATTATGTGTCTGTTACACTAATATTTGCTTTGACACCAGGCCACAGCACTTTTTAAATGTATATTATAATACAAATGTGACACTAACTTAGTAGCACTGACCCCATTGTGTTTCCCACCACTGCCACTATACACCCTGACCCCATCTAACACTGACACCTAGGCGATAAATAAATCAAATTAATTTGATACGTTTTTTTTTAACGTTTTTATAAAGTGCCTAAATCGCAAAATCGAGATGAATGCTTTCACTCAAAATTAACATCTGGAGTCGCTCCTCCTCCCATTCTTTATCACGTGTGCGCTCCTCCAGCCGACACCCTACCCAGCGCAACCACAACACGTTGATTGTCTATCGTTTGTATCGTCTGTGGGGGTTAGTTGGAGAAGTCTTCTGTCAGAGCCATGTGGAAGACGTGTGGCAGCATTTTTGGTACAAAAGCCCAACCCTCTGGCTTGTTTATTTAGAGTAGTTACATACTGTAGCCTACATGTTGTAAAATATGTCCCGAAAATCCAGGTAGCGCATCGTGCTAATCAGCTAGCATTAGCCGCAATTAGCATTTCTTACCTTTTTACACCTTCGTTATGTTATGCAATTAATGTGCATGGTACATGTTGGGATTAACTACACTTGTTGTGATATGTATTGTAACCATTTTCGATTATATTTGTAGATATTAGTTGCAATAACCCTTGTACAGGCCATGTAACACTAGCTATTATCCTACTGACACTGGCCTCTATCTGGAGATGGTCCCCACACACACAGCAGCTGCCCACAGCTCCCTTGAGGGATGGGTTAAATACAGAGGATGCATTTAGTAACATGTATGTGACAATAAAAGCCCCTTTACCTTTACTGTTATACTAGCTCTGTATAGTTATATTAGCTTATACCTGTGTATGTGACAATAAAAGACCACTGTGTTCCCCACCACTAGACACCCTGGACCACTGTGTTCCCCACCACTAGACACCCTGGATCACTGTGTTCCCCACCACTAGACACCCTGGACTCACCTTCTCCTGGGCAGCCTCCTTCTCCTGCTGATGACTCTTCTCCAGGCTGCTGCGAAGGCGCGCCATCTCGGCGCGGAGGCGGCCCAGGGAGGCCTCGTGCTCCTGCGCCGCCCTCTGCCTCTCCTCCTCGCGCCGCTGCGCCACCTCAGCCGCCTGCTGTTTCCTCTGGGCATGCGCCACCTGCAGGTCCTGCCTCAGGCCAGCCACCTCCTCCTCCAGCTCTGAGATGGTCTGGGGGAGACAGAGAGAGAGAGAGAGAGAGCGAGAGAGAGAGCGAGAGAGAGAGAGAGAGCAACAGAGAGACAGACAGACAGACAGACAGAGAGAGAGAGAGACAGAGAGACAGAGAGACAGAGAGAGAGAGAGAGAGAGAGAGAGAGTTGGTGCCCTGCAGATATATTGTCTTCAAATGTTTTTTATTCCAGAATTGTGCCTTTTATCCCACAATGCCCATTAACGTCCCTTCAAATAACACGTCAGGTTTGTCCCGGCAGCCCCACTAGACAAAAAAGGCTCCATGCGTTTCCTGCACAATGCTCATGTTGACGTGCTCTGAAGTTGGGCCATAATTACAGCTGAACGTGAAGGCTGTGACAATAACGGTGTGTGTACTCAGCTGGCGTCCAATAAGCAAAGCGCGCGGATCTCAAACAAGACGAGGCATTAGGTAAACAGATGTTAAATGCAGGGCTATCGAATGACAAAGTGGCCATGGCCAATTTCTTTGGCTTCCCATCCTTTCCTCCGACAAACATCAAATGATGACATTAAGGCGGACATGGTGTGGGCCGGGGGCGGGGAGGGGGGGAATCCCATTTCAGACCAGAAGCCTCAGGACACCGACGGCCCAAGCCCAGGCCGCGTGGAGCCCATTGCTAGCTCTGCAAGCAGGCCATCAGACGCCTGCAGGGTGAGTCACACAGGCCTGGGCTTGCGGCCGGGCAGGCCCACATCAAACTAGGGGCATTCCAGCAGGGTCAGCTAGGCCGCTTTAATGAGGGAAATTAGTGTGAATCAAAGGTTGCTGCCTTGTTTAGAATTGAGGGAGGGATGAGAGAGACAGACGTATTGGAAAAATAGACAGATTAGGTGGCAAAGTGGCGTTAGATTAGTTATTATTTGGTTAATATAGATGTCAGGCCTATTGTTTGTTTGATGTCATGTTATGCAATTACAAGAACTTTAATTTAAAAACATATTTTTTTTGGGGGGCCAGAACTAAGAAAGCCACTCGGCTAAATGAAACGGTGTGTCTCTGAAATGAAGCTCAGATTTAAAATAATGACAAAGCATGGAAATCAAGTCGAAAGACGAAAGTGATTAGTGGAAAAGTTTTTTAGTGTGTGCATATAATAGTTTTATTTACAAAGTGTGAGAAAGTTTGAAAGTGTGTGTGCTTGTGTGTGTGTGTGTGTGTGTGTGTGTGTGTGTGTGTGTGTGTGTGTGTGTGTCAAAGTGCAGGGGCTGTTGAGATGGACTGACCCCAATCCTGACCTCTCTCTTTGAACAGTTCAGCCTTGACTTTGCCCAGAAGAGCTCTTTGATAGCGCTGCCAGAATGGCCACATTACATGGTAGGAATGCTAATGACCTCTAAAACACACCAGTAATGGGATGGTTTGACACGGGCAACCAAGCTGCATCTCTCCAGGCTGGTCAATAAATGTCAGTGAGATTGGAAATGTTACCCACTCTCTCAAAGCCTCAAGGCTAAGCCCAAAGGATGTTTATCCAACTAAGAGAGACTTGACTTACAATGCAAATGTTTTCAACAAAGAAATAAACGAGTTGGTCATTCATGCTGTTGGTATTAGTGATGCAGAGCAGTAGATGTACTATATATTACTATATACAGTACATTTTAGTTATATCTGCATATCATCTTTGAAAAGTATAGTTATGTAAAGTGTAAATTGCACGTGTTCCTCGGCTAATGAAATGACGTGATCTTCTACGAGATCCTGCAATTGTGCATCAGTGTTGCTGTCCCTTGGGCCCTGCTTCTCCACAAAGGCCTGGGCATCCCAGGACAGGACAGTGCCATATTAAGGCAATCAGATGAAAGCATCATCAAGTCTTTACTTGGCATTTCTTTTGGCGAGCGCTGGGGAGAATCACTGAGACTTCAAAGGACCATCACAAAAACACCCAGATGCCATGGCCGTGTGTCATAATCCTCTTTACATGGCACACCCCCTTGCACATGCACTCAGACAACTCCCCCCACCCCTCATCTGTCCCTTAACATTATCAGCACGGGAATGCCGTCTAAGATCTGAGCCATGAGACATTAATACCACCCCCATCCAAAAAATAAAAGAATATCATAACTTCTGGTTGTAATATTTCACTACCAATGAGTCATCATTGGTAGTGAAACAGCAGGGACGGGAGAGTGCGAGGGAGCCTTCTGCTGTTTTTCTTTTTCTTTTATTGGAAATTAACGTGTATTAGCTGCTTTAAGGTAGAGCACATGTTGGCCTGTAGCTGCTCCATGTAGGGCTGCACGATTAACCGCATCTCAATGGAAACCGCGATGTGGCGTTGTGCGATTATGTAACTGCAGATCAAGTTATGTTGATGGGTCAGCGTAACTTTGACCCATCAAAGTTATGACTGCTATGTCCATGGCACCATATAAATACATGTGGTATGTCAGGTTACTATATTGTATATTTACATACAGTATTTATTACTATAGTACAGAGCACTTAAGTGCAAACTTAAAGGAAACAGTATTATGAAAGCTGTTTACTATATCACAATCGCATTCGCAATATTTGCCAAACTAATCGCAATTGTACTTTTTGATCAAATCATGCAGCCCTAGCTCCATGGCAGGTTTAAGGTGTCAAAGTTGCCTCAGAGGTAAGAGAGTACAACATAGGAAATGTAGGAAGAATATGAAGAGCATGAAAAGAATGACAGAACAACACATTCTACATTTTTGAGAGAGCTACACTGATCACAACTATCACCAATTCTCTGCTAAAAAAAATTCTAATTGGCTAATGATTGCTTCCTTAAACTTACCACGATGAGAACATTATGAAACATTGTCAATATGATTTCATTTTACAATTGATAGCACAGTGCTTACTTAATACCTCTGTTAAAAACTTCATATGCACACATACAGTACTGATACATTTTGATATTGCGCTAGGCTGAAAAATGAAGAGTTCATTGTGATGAAAATGTAAGTTTCTTTCAGCAATATAATAGTCCATCTGAAACATGGTGCTGAGGGCTTCAAAAGAAGCTATTTTAATGCTACACACAGCACCGAGCAAATGTCAGCACTGATCTTTCAATGTGTCCGGTTACGAGCAACCGTTTGGACTTCAAATCAAAACACAACAACGATGTGAGCTTTTCTGACATGTGTGGCGAGACGTGAACAAATTATGCAAAAGATTGCACGCAAACAGTCCAACAAACACACCAATGGCACGTGTTTAATATTGGACGTGACAAGGCTCGCTTTGACAACAGTAAGATCAGTAAGATCTCAGGGGCCGATCACGGAGACATTTGTCACACACATTGGTCTATCTGCCAGGCCTTGTTCTTCTCATCAGAGATGCTTTCACTGTGGACTAGTGTCTGTCAACACCCACTTCATTTGCCTCATCACTTACTTGGGAGCAATGTGCTTTGAGAGTTTGACATAATTATTATTTAGTCCATCACAGCCCAGTAGAAAGACCTCCCGAGAATCTCACTCTCTCCCATGCTGTTTGAAGTCCAGATGGCATCTATGTTTCCTTTGAAAAATCTGAATTTTTCAGGAAAATAATACCCATGCAGGAGTTTAGAGCAGGAGTTGTTGGTAGAAAATTGTGAAATGATGAAGTTGGACAGCCCAATAGACTGATCAAACATTTCTACTGTTCCCCAAAAACAAGGGCCTGAAATAATTTATAATGTTGGCCCAACTGTTTGAAGCATAACTCTTAGAAATTCATAACAATAGGAAAGCCTCACAGAATTAATGAAAATCATTTCAATGTTTTGCAATCTAATCCAATAAGCTTTTATTTCCTTTCTTTAATAAATGTTTTTTTAGATGATAAGACAGATCCACTGAAGAGGGACTACACGATAAGGGCTGAATACTGTAAAAGTTCCTGCGCATATTGGAAATCTGCTGAGTTACAGCTAAAGAATTTGCTTTGATGTTTTCTCTGAAATTACTTTACAGGAATTGTGCTATCCTCTTCACGCCCTAAGTAACTCCAAGCCCATTAGTGGCTGTGCACATGGACATATTAGGAAAAATCTGGTGCCATTGGGTGGCAAGAAGTATTTGTGACAGAAATGAACACAAACCTCTAGGGACAAGCTAATAGCAAAGCTCTGAACTGGTTATATAAAATCATCACAGGCACCAACATGAAAAGTTTATTTACCGATTACTATATTTCAGAAACACTTTCTTCAGAATTCTATTTTGTTCTGTAAAGAGTAACATTTTGGCCCACTGGGCATACACTGCGGGAGAAATGATCGCGGCCGATTGTAGCCATAACAATGTACTATCAAATTGTCTGTCCAGACAAGATTTAGGTGCTCACACTGTACAGATCAACCGTCAAGCCCGACCTGACTGCTCACACTGTATGAGTAAAATAAGCCCGTCGGCCCCTGCCGAAGCTCCTCCGAGGCAGGGAGAGGTTAAGCAATGAAGTTGTCGTAGTTATTTTGCTAGATGGCAGTTCAAAATTCTAAGTTCAAAGATGTATTTGTAATTAAGTCATTACGTTCCTGCATTCCCCAACAATGCCGTTCATAATAGCCTACAATAAATAGGCCGCCATATGCTATAAAACATTAGCTCTACTCAATGCTAAAGAGTAGGCTAAATACTACTAATGTAATGTAAAATAGTACTAATGCTACTCAGCCTATACAGGCAAGGAGTAGGCAAATCTACAAACAAGGCTGTTATTGCCACAGCTCGACCAGCCAGCCTCCAAAGTTACCGTCCATTTCACGCTTCATGTCACCATGGCACTTTCACACATTTTGCACAGGTGCAGTGAGGCGCGCAGAGGCACGCACTGCACGGCAAACGACACCCGACAAGCCGAATTTCATCTCGACTCCTAATGACTCCTGTGCAGCTGCACCAGGGCCCGGGATGCTTGGGGGCCTGGTGATCCCAGCCCAGAACTGCATAAAACAGACCACCGCAGCTCAAAAGAACAATGCGTTACCTACCACGTTAAAGTAAATGAAATGTATTCTGGGATTTACTTATTCAAAGCATTGTTGTTTCTATAGTTACCAAACTCCAGTTGTATGAATGAAGCGCTGGCGCTGCTACTAAGCTAACCAATGCCAGCAGCTAATGCTTTACGCAGTAACACCGGCCACACTAGTTCAAATGGAAGAGTTCTCTGATTATTTTTGTGTTTGATGACATTGTCTGTTACAAGCTGTTCTGTGAAGCACCTGGCTCTCAACAGTCAACAGGATAAAATACAGGACAAATAAATAGATTTACGTTTCTGGTGTTTAAAACTAAGGGAACTTACAGAGACCATATGGAGTCTAATTTACTAAATATTTGTATAAGCCACGCCATAGCAGCTAATTCTTAAGATGTCAACTTGTACATGTATGTCATTTTGCTGTGTAGATTTTTGCCTATAGTTATCTATTAGGCTAACTAATACAGTATTTATTTGGAAACTATGTTCTGGTCTGCCGTTGAGCCTTTTCACAGGGCCCTTACATTTGTTTTGCACCTGGGCCTGTTGTGATCACGCTACGCTTCTGCTCCTGCAGCTCAGAAATTGGGCCTAAAACGGGCACGAAGTCGCAGTGTATGCCCAGTTTAAGGCTGAAGATTTTGTCTTAATCCCATGAGAGTTTATGATATGCAATGTACACTCAAACTAAACCTGTAAATTAAATAAATGTCAACACTACACTTTTACGTTACATTTACATTACAGTAACTCTTGTCTCTTTAGCACTATATGTGTTATATGCAACAACAGTCACCTCAGGATTATTTAAAACACATTATATACAGTATTATAACTGTGTACATTATGAATACAAATTTCAGGTAAGAATTATACTCTATGTAGGCAAATGTAAGACATTATGAACACTGGGTAAGCTATCACACAACTCTGACTATGTTATAAATAATAAACAATCATAATAATCTATGCATTGGCACTCTCTCTAAAAAGAAGAGTCACAAATGCAGTATACAGATTAGTGATAAAAACAACTTGCAACACTTCACCATTATACAACAAATGGCAGTTAAATAAAGTATGCATTCACAGACCAAGTGACTATGGTCCAAAACACATGGATGTCCTGTTCTTTATATTGCGTGGTAGCTTCACAATTGGTGCGTCTAGAGGCTCCCGGACAATAGCAAACCCTGGTGGGGACGAGTAGAGAGGCCCTGTGCCAAGACTTTAGCACTTCCTTCCAATCACTGCCACGACTCACTGGTTGCCTTCTTCAAACACAGAGGAAGAAGCCAGGAATGCTATTTATTAGCATCCCAACCACATCAAGAAGATGAGTGGGTATAATTCATCCAAGGAGTGTGTGACTGACATCTGCTGCTCCCTCCGCCAGCCTTTTACAGAAAATTAGCCACTCTCCTTTCCAGGAAGGGGGTTGAGAACACGAAAGAATGCAGACTGGTTTCAATCTTCAGGCATCTGGAGCACTAGTTCCTCACATGTCACTCTATAATAATACCATTGTCTGTCTGACACGTACAAGCGAGCGGGCCCTTTTTGTTGAGACGCAAACAAGATCCAAGAAACGTACAAGAATGTGCGATACAAAAGTAGTTTAGAGTAAGTGCTCCATGTTTTCGGTAGGCATCGACAAAATGCTCACTCTCTCCACATTCCAGCTTGTCTCTTCCGGGCCTTTCAATGTTGTCGTTTTTTTTCTCTCTAGCTTCAGAAAGGCTTCCAGTGAAGGGCTACATTAGCAGTTGTTTGCCATCCGTGTGACAGATAGCGACTTCTCGGCAGGGTAAACAACTTTGATAATGCAGAACTCTTTAATAATAAGTGCCTTCGCTCAATGTGAAAACGCTCATCTTTAATGCATACATATGCCGGTGTGTGAGCGTTGTGTCATTTTTAAAACACACGCATGCAGCGGCCCTAACCGTTGCGAGTCAACCAACGCACCTCTCCCCTCACTCTTGTGTCCTCTCGCCTTTTCCTACGCCTGAATAGACATTTTGAAGCCTGGCTGTTTAATATTTGACATTAGGCAGCCGTGCGATCTTTACTCAAAATGCCGCACATGAGCAAACAGGAACTGGGAATATCAGATCAATGCTGGAGGGAAGTTTGTTTTCCTCCGCCACCTCCTGAGATCTGGCATTTGTCAGGCTGCATATCACTTTGACATACATAAGAAAGGATGTTATCAGTGGAAAAGCGTGCTAAAGCATCTCCCAAAAAAAAATAAACAAATCAGACACGACGGTGCCACCAATGATGGTTATGATAGCAGAACACATATATTTCTCAGAGTGTTATCTGCACATACAGAGATATTTTGGAGTGCTACTGTATGTAGCTTGTCAAGACAATTACCCACTGGCCTGTTGGGTTTCATATAAAAACAACCCACTGCATGTCTCACAGAACTTGTGAGTGGCGAATATCTTGTTATGCCTGTAACAGATAGGAGGTCATATTGAGTCTCTGTCATTAGCCGCAATTTATCTACCTCTGATATTGTAAGAGCCAGACATATTCCGACATTCTACATGTATTTATTTTTTATTTATTTTTATTTATTTATAATTTTTATTTTATAAATAGTGTAAATGCAATGCTTAAAGTAAATTGAGAAAAAAAAAATGTTGTTATAAGTAAATTGCAATCGAATAGATCGCTCAAAGCGCCTTTTGATGAAAAAACACAGCATATGCCTGTCTGTACAACACGGGCCACACACACCGCTAGAAGACCACTAAAGAATTTAAAGAAAAGATCCAAACTGTCCAAAGATTCTCGTGGAGGCTTGAGGAGTTGGCCCAGTCAGGGGCCAACTCTGCTCAAACGGCTCCCTGCAGAGCTTCCACGCCAGCCCGGGCTGGACGGAAGTGAAAGGACAGCAGGGGGGGTACGGGCAGACGTCCTACTGCTGGTTTGGCTAAATGGTTGCAAAATAGCCCCATGGCGTCAGAGACATCCATCACTATATATATATATATATATATATATATGTTACCAAATGTCATTCACCCATTGTGGCTTTCCATGCTGTCATAAGGATACACAGTGTCTGCTACCTGCGGTGAGAGGATAATTGGGAGCTCATCGGGCGGGGGCAATGTGGACGCATGAAGCCGGTCCACTGCTGGTATGGAAACGCAGCCCAACAGGAGGGGAAGCAAAAAGAGAGATGTGCGGAGGAGCTCAACATGATGGAGCGACGGCTACATCTTTACTCGGCTACCTGCAGTTTCCGCACTACGAGTCTCTTCGCTCGTGTTGAGAAGCCCCGTCGTCGCACAAACAAATTAACAAATGGAAGTGAATGCCATTAGAAACGTCAAAATAAATAAAAACAATTTTGTTAGTAATTAGATTTTTGTTTTCGTGCCACATCACTCCAGATTCTTTACGACTGCAAATTATTTTGGCCCCCCACCAAACAATTATGACAATCCTTCACCGAGCTGTTGCATCTGACACAAACCTGTCTACGTAAAAAGTATCCAAAGTATCCCCGTGCTTTCAAAGCCCAGACAAAACATCAAGAGCGGTGTGTGTTGGGGGGGGGGGGGGGCGGAAATTTGAAAAAACAAAATGTGAAATTTGAACAAACAAATGAATAATAATGGGTGTTGTCGGGAGAGCGGCAGGTCAGCGCCCTAGCTAGTGCGAGAGTGCGGATCAACGGAGACCCCCTACCTGGGCGTCGCGCTTCCTCCACTCCTGGGTGTGCTGCTGGTGCTGCTGCAGCACGGCCCGGGCCTGCCTCTCCAGGCTGCCCACCTCCCGCTGGCGCTCCTGGACCAGGCTGTCCCGCTCGGCGCTGTGCAGCTGCAGCACACGGGTCCGCTCCTGCTCCTGCTGCACGCGCTGCGCTGCCATCTGATTGGACAAGCCGGCAAGGAAGAGTCTTCGTCAGCCAACACACACACACACACACACACACACACACACACACACACACACACACACGTGCGCGCGCGGTATGGCCCTGTCGTCATGACAACTTGTCCATCCATCCACCCCATATCCAGCGTTTTATTATTTTTCACCACCAACAACAACCGCCCCCCTCCTCGCCTATCGCGTCTACCGTAGGCCTGGGCAGCCTGCTCCATCGCTCGGCCGGACAATGGAGAAACGAAAGAAAGAGAGAGAGAAAGAAAGAGACAGATATAGAAGTTAGTCTGTTCTCTCACAACGTGAGTGTTCACCTCATGCTGTTCTTGCCAGTCCACCCCCCCCCAGCCTCTAATGCCCAGCCTTCAATGTCCCACTCCCTTCAAATGTGTCCTCCTCGCCCTTCACCACGATCGGCATATAAAAGAGTGGCTAGCTCGGGCTCAGTGTGCAAGCTGGGAAGGGGTTAGCCATCTGGCAGCGCTAGCTGCCCGACGCCCCACGCTATGCTCCTGACAGCATGGGAAAATGGTCTTAGGCTAAGGATCGCCGTTATACATCCCAATCAGACAATGTGAAAGGAGAGCGAGGAGATGGCGGTCCCAGCGTTAAAGAATACATGGGGGAAATGAACACCAAGTGAAAGAGGCTTGATTCCGTGCACTTCATTGAATGGCAAACTTAAACGGATCCTGATGCTTACATTCATTCGTTAAATCAATTTTGGGTTCCGCGTGTTCATCATTTCAGAGGTTAAGCTCTACAGGGTGGTGTTTAATCTTTTGTTTTGAACCAATAAGCATCAGGTCTACTCATTCATTTGAATGAGGTGCTGCTATTCGGAATAAGCAAGGAAATGCTATAGTACACGACTAGGAAAACCACACAGCCTACGCTTCTTTGGAGCTCGCTCACACACACACACACACACACACACACACACACACACACACACACACACACACACACACACACACACACA
>JAODUE010006868.1:0-29286 GCA_027564755.1 Amblyopsis hoosieri
CCCCCGCCCCCCCGCCCCCGCCCCCCCCCCCGCCGCGCGCCCCCGCCCCCCCCCCCCCCCCCCCCCCCCCCCCCCCCCCCCCCCCCCCCCCAAGCGGCTAAAGCTTTTAATTAATGGTACAATTCAATATCTAGTAATATTAAAAGTTATTTATTTTCTCTCCCCGGGGCCAGATTATTTGGCAGGTTAAAGTTACACACCACACAACACTTTTAAAGAGACACAAAAGAGTCTGTTTACACCATCTTGAACCCTGGTGGCCGATATGTCACATGGATGGACCAGAGGTAGTACACGTGGATGGAGAAAAAAAGGAAAAAGACACGTAGCTGGGAAAGACCTCTTTTGGGCTACCAGCCAGAACATTACATTCACACACACACACAACCCATCCACGCCTCTTTGTCCCCCTGTGGCATTAGCTGGATGGAGTTGCTTTCCATGCTTTGCAGAGGATTATTCTGAGGATTTCTCCAGTAAATCAATAAGACATTTGATTATTAGAATTCAAATAAGTGGCCCTTAGTCTCAATATATTCCAAAGGGAGGTAATGATTGTTTAATATTTCATTTATAGTAGTTTTGGAATCACATGATCCATGACCAATGATAAAATGTCTTTTTTTAGTCTTTTTTTTTTAATTAAATATGTTTTAAATGAGAATGCAGAATGTGGTTTTATTTATCAGTACTGATGCACTAAATGTATTAAATTATATTATCAGTATATAATATCAGTTCAATCATATTCAATTATATGTACACGATATTATGTTAGATGTAAATCTATATATGTTGCTATATATATTGTTTTGTATGATCCCAGTAAATATACCAATGATCAATTGTGTGTTTCATTTATTTATTGTTATAGTGTTACCGCTTGCTGATTTGGACAGGGTTGCTATGACGGCTGCATTTTATTGCAGTAATCTCTCAATTCATATGTGTTGGGAGATTAGCCCGACAATATCTGAGATGGCACAAGGCTATCTCTCTCTGTGCGTATCCAGTTACAACACAGCAGGTGTTTACCATTAGCGTGCAGAAGCCAAGTGTCAGTGGGGCATTTAGACAGTAAATTTGGGTCAGACGCCTTCTGGTTTCTGCCTGCCAACAGTGTGATCCGTCCGTCTATACACCTCTGTTGTTGAGATGTAGTGCATCTTGCCAACAGCCACGCAGGCTCGTCATAAATCACAGGCTTGTCATGTCCTGCAAATATTGTTTTAATTAGCTTTAATCAATTAAATATCAGATACATTGTATTTATTAGACTAAATAGATTATAGTCTTACTGTATATAATACATGTGTGATAATGTATACAGGAACTTATATAATTGTATAAACTAATTTTACTAGTGAAAGAAATAATGAGATCATGAAAAGTATTAATTATTAATTATACATTTATTAATAATGAAAAGTTTTTATTGAAATTCAGCTTTCTACAAAAGTGTGGTTTCATATAAATGCTAAGGCACAACAGTGATAGGAACAACAGTATGTTGTATTACATTCTAGTGCAATGCTAGCTCTCGCTTTGTGCGTTAGTAAATCTACATGTTTTCCATCTTAAAACCATTCGTAAAACCAATCAGACAAGCTTGTGATGCTTGTCGCGAAATAAGCAATTACACAAATATACCAACAATCAAACTCCTGTATTCAGGAACTATTCACACACTATAGCCACCGATTCACATTCCTACACTCCTGTAGCCATGAAGCAAGGGTGCAAGTTAAGAAATTAAGATCTCATTGTACTTACATCCCGGTACCAACCTGGCTTTCAATTGAGCTTATCTCTTGACTGAGTTTGCCTATACATTTGAAAGGAAATCCTTGTTAATAATTCAAAGATAGAAAGATAGATAGAATTTGCTTTCAGATATAATTCAAATTTGATTAAAGGTATAGTCAGTCATTCTGGAGAAAGCTTGTTGATATTTGAAATTGATGAAAACAAAAAACGCCTCTCCCTTCAATGCCTCGGGTGCTCCCTTTAGAAGCTCCACATTGGCAAGTCTGTTATATTGTTGTGTGGTGCGGTCTGCACCACTTTGTTTGTGTTCCCATTTACAGAGCCAGGGCTGTGTAGAAACACCAGATCATGTTTACAGCGAGCACACAGAACAGGCAGCTAGTGAAGACTGTGAGGAAATATTCACTGATGAAAAAATTAAAAAGTGTATTGGCTTATAATCGCTGACTATACCTTTAAGAGAACAAGAGGTTTAAGAAGGAGTATACCTGTCATCAAACAGCGTCGCACTGCCCCTTGTGGCTGAGCATGTGCTGCGCCAGCTTGGAGGCACACTGGAACGACTTGTCGCACTCTTTGCACACAAAGATCCTTCCGGCGCAAGTCTGTTCCTGGTGCTGCCTCAGCGTCGCCGAGTGGCTGAAGTTCATGCTGCAGACGGCGCAGCGGAGGGGCTTCTCGCCGCTGTGCACGTACTGGTGGCGCACCAGGCGCGACGCCATGGCGAACGCCACGCCGCACTCGCCGCACTTGTGTGGCCGCACGCCGCTGTGGATGGCCTCGTGCTCCAGCAGGTTGGACGACTTGGTGAAGGACTTGGGGCACACGGTGCACGCGTACGGCCGCACGCCGCGGTGGATCTTCTGGTGCTCCGCCATGCGGCTGGCCAGCGCGAACGCCTTCCCGCAGTCGGGGCAGCAGAACGGCCTCTCGCCCAAATGCTTGCGCTCGTGCCGCTGCAGCGACAGGGGCTTGTTGAAGGTCTTGCCGCAGTGCGCGCACGGGAAGGGCTTGTTGTTGACGTGCATGTTGCGCTCGTGCTTCCGCAGGTCCGAGGACCGCACAAAGTCCTTGCTGCAGACGTCGCAGACGTACGGCTTCTCGCCGGTGTGGGTGCGGATGTGCTTGCGGTAGTCGGAGGACCAGATGTAGGTCTTGGCACAGAAAGGGCAGTGGTACGGTCTCTCGCCGGTGTGCAGCCGTTTGTGTTGCTGCAGGGTGCCCTGGTGCGAGTAGGCCTTGCCGCAGATGTCGCAGATGTGTGGCTTCAGGCCTGAGTGTGTCTCCAGGTGGCTCTGCAGGTTGCAGAACTTCTTGAAGGCCCAGTGGCAGCGTGTGCACTTGTAGGGCCGGTGCTCCGAGTCGATCCCGACGCCGCGCTTCTTCATGGCGGCAAAAAAACGCGGCGCCTTTCCATCCTCGCCGGCGTCGAACTGAATCACAGTTTTGGCAGTTGGAGGAAGACGATGATGGGGAGGATTCGGAGGACCAGGGTTGTCTGCGTTTTGTTCGCCGCGCTCCTCTGCGCCCGGACGGCATTCCTGCTCTTCTACCTCCGCCTCGGGTTCTTTCTGGTCAGCCGGGTCGGTCCGCGGCGTGTCATGGACCTGTTGGATGCCGCCATCGCTTTCTACCAGGTGTACCAGAGTGGACCCATGCTTCTTCTTGACCTTCGTGTACGTGCTGCATTCTGGCGGCTCCAGGCCGCACCAAGCCTGGCCGTCGCAGAGGTCCCGCTCTTCTCCGGACGAGAGGCCGGAGAACTTCTCGGTGAGGTTCCACGTGGGCGTCTGGGGGTTCAGGTAAAACATCCCGCTCTGCATGTCGCTGCAGCATGGAGGTGACCAGGTCTCCATGCTGCTGACCCCCATGCACGCACGAGAAACGTGACGCCTCTCATACTTTCTGATGCTTCTCTTGGATACGTACTTCTTTCCGACCAGTCTGTCAGAGGTCCAGAGAGACACGTGCTCAGACATATTCACTTGTTGTGGGGCGGAGAATGACACCAGCGGCATGGATTTCAATCTCCATGAGGATTTAAACACGTATTCCTTTGTGTCACTGCCTGGTAGAAGAAAATCCCATCAGCTGTATGTTAATATGTAACCAAAGATATATTACTATATGCATATATCCTTTAAAGTTGTATCTATTACTGTTAAAGCTGCTGATTTGAGAGTTGTAAAGAGAGTGCTAGCTTGTAAATCACCAATGCTAAACCACCACCCCCCCGCCTCCTCTGCTCCTCCTCTGCTCCTCTGCTCTGACCAATCAGGGTAAAGATGCCCTGATTGGTCAGAACCTTCAGATAGATATCTGGCTAAATCTATTGTCAATAGACTTATATGGAGGCAGGGGCAATCAATCAGAGCAGATATTCTCAAAGAGCACTTCAGTCACTGATAACAGATGATACTGAATGTGTAGCTCTAAATTCCTTATGTACAACGCCTTTAATAGCTGCAATGCCCATTATATCCATCTTGTTCAATCATTAACACCATGTCATCATCAAAGTGCTATTCTCCCACACAGTTTATGTTAATCCAGGCACAACGTTATATCCTCTACACATAACTAATTCAATCAGCATGGACAGTAGTTTGTGTGGCAGGTTACTTACCCCTGTCTTCCAAGCAAGCAAGTCAGTCATACAACCTCAGAACAAGTCATTCAAGGCAAAGTGCTGCGTCCTGAATGGGCGAGTTTGCACGACGTTGGGAGGAGTTTCTTCTGGGGGGAGAGACCTCTTTAGGCTGGCGTCTTTACCCCTTGCAGTCAGCACAACTCTGACGGCCTCCAATGCAGTCTGCCTCAGCTGTCGTACTAGGCGACTTAGCTTACCACTCTGCATAACGCACGTGCATATGAGGAACATGCTGTCCATCCAGACAGTTGTCTAGTGCCTCTTTCCCACGTGTGCATTTAAGCGTGAAATGACTTCTCGGAAAGCAGATCCTGTAATCTCTCATTTCAGTAGCTCTGATGGTACTCAGTACTCACTACCCTAAATGCCCCATTGGTGTCGCTGTTGCTCACTAGATAAAAACTGTAAAAAACAAACAAAAAAAAAAAAAACTTGGTCACAGACAGGCTAAAGACATGCGCATTTGTAACTCGTTATCCATTTGATCTTTCTATCTGAAGGTCTAGCCTATATAGTAATAGCATACAAGCCCTCTTTACGACGGATATAACATGTTGTCGATATAATCTACACCTTAATCAACAAAATATAAAATAAGTTATTCTGGTGTGAGCTGACCAACTTTCAAATCCCTTGTCATGTATCACTTTGCCTAAATGTCTCAAGTTGAGAATTGTAAAGGTATAGTCAGTCATTCTGGAGAAAGCAATATTTGTACTTGATCAAAACACAGTTCCCTTCAATGCTAGGGTTCTCCCTCAGAAGCTCTGCCCCACACATTGGATAAGCATTGCCACGGCTCGGAAAGTGTTGTGTGGCGCGTCTGCACTACTGTTTGTGTTTCCATTTACAGAGCCAGGGCTGTGTTGGAACACCAGATTGTTTTTTCAGCGCTCACACAGAACTGGAAGCTAGCTGACTGTGAGTATACTCTCTGAATTTGACAAAAAGCTTAAGATCATTGACTCTACCTTAAAGGAGGAGCAGGTGCTGCCCCAGGCTGTATGGAAAAAAAAGGTTGTCTTTGTCTGTCTTTTCTCGTATGCACAGACAGATCGGAAGGACTGGAAATTACCAATATATTCTAAAATTATTTTTTTTAGGCGTAATGTGAAATGTATACATGCTGCAGCAGTTGCTCATATATGGCTACTGCAAAGCTCGAAGCGATAGCCTGTAGGCCTAGCACCTCACGTCTAAAACTGCCAAAACAACAAAACTAATGTGAGTAGTGCATTTGGTTCCCACCATTCTTCAGTGTAACTGTACCACATGGGTAAAATATAGCCTATATAGCATATGCCTATTAATAGCCTTTGAATGTCCATTTAAAAAAAACTAAAACAACCAATGTATAGAACTACAGCTGTCACCTGCTGCCTTGGTCTAAGCTCACAGCAACCCGTGAGTGTGAGCAGCAAGCGTCCATCAGCCAGTTACTTCTTCTCATCATATGTTAAAGAGTTAATTTGTGTGTGTGCCTGTCAGGTCTGTAGTGGGCAGAGGGGACGAGGGGGGGGGGGTCCCCCTAATAACCCCAACACCAATATACTATAATGTCCTTTGTGAAGGTCTTCGGGATCTGTATTCGTCAAATTTTTGCTCAGTAACGAAGATTGGCATGCGCAAGCAAAAATGCACTCCCCACTGACATTTAGATAAATATAGCTCAAAAATAGTTAACCTTTAGCAATAGGGTATATTTGAATGTTGACATGGCCAAATAGACTGCAGCCTTTACATTTCAAGGTCCATATGCATGATTAGCCTATACTGAGTGGCATATGGCTAATCTTGATTGCCTACTCTGCATGAAGACATTTTACATTTAGGGCGTCAGCCAGATGAATATATACGTTATCATTTGACACATTCCGCCTCATTTATGGTAACGTGGCACCACTCTCTGGCAGTATTTGCAATTGCACGAGGATAATCTCCAAAACGGAAGTATGAAATTGGTCTACCGTGTGTGTGTGCGTGTGCGTGTGTGTGTGTGTGTGTGTGTGTGTGTGTGAGAGAAGGGGGGGTGCGCGCCTGCGTGCGTGAGAGTGAGAGCTGTTGCATATCGGTAGGTAGTCCCAGCCTCTTCCTTCATTGGCACTACCTCACATAAGCAACTCTGTGCTGAACGTCTGATGCATATACCCTCATAAGCTCGACACTTTACTCTCTGACTTTCGGGAAGTAAAACTGTCGATATACATTGGCTGTTAGCATTGTCACTCACACAAGTATGTCTCCATAATTTCCGTGCAAAGATATATGATTTATTTATTCATACTCAATTAATTTTAATCAGTAACCATAGCCTACTAATTTTACAGATTTACAATACCTGTAAAACAGCCAGACTTGTTCTTTACTTTTCCGCAAGTTTAACGTCCAGTCGTCAAGCATGTCAATCAAAATACCTCACATGTCAAGTAGGCGGGTACTGACGCAGTTAGCCAGCGCTGTGTCCCATAGGCTGCATGCTCTGCGAGACTAATAGGCTATATCATGCATTATATCACTACCCTAACTTTTTTCCCCCAAATATCTTTTCAAATTTAGCAAATAGGCCTACACGGCCCAGTAGCATATGCCCATTTGTTCTGTGTGGAGATAAAAAATGTATAACCCAGCGGTATTTATACAGAGTAGACTACTGGCTCTTTAAATGAAAACACAGTGGTGCAGACCGCACCAAACAACAATATCCCAGCCTTAGCAATGCGTGTCCAATGTGGGGGTGGAGCTTCTGAGGTAGCACCTGTATGACATTGAAGAGATGTGTTTTTGTTTTGATAGTGCAGTCTTTCTCCTGAATCCATAACTCCACCTTTAAATGAAATATTTTGCCGTTACAAGAATACCATTTATTTTATTATTATTATTATTATTTATGTTTTATAATTAGGAATATGCCTGTTAAAATTAAAAACGTGTGCTGTTTCTAATTACATAGGCCTTTTTTTACTTACTTGCAATATCCACTTGGGTTTATTATTTAAAAAACGCTTCTAAAATATTTAATAGGCTAACGGGACGAGTCTGACCAATAAACTTACTTTACCGCAGCAGACACCGACGCAGCTGTGTTGTATCTGTGCTCCCTAAGCACACGCGATAGCCTGCTGTTACACATCGGCTATACATTAGGCGACTGAAGGAGGCGTTTTGTTGATTAGTCCCTTCACGATATGAAGACGTAGGCTAAGCATTTAAACGCGACCCCCCTCTTTTTTTTTCCAATAGCTGATGTGAGCTGTGAGATGTTCGGTTTTTGCCATGGCAAGAGGTTTATTTCCATGCTTCAGAAAGCCTGTCTACATCCAGGTAAGCCGATCTGGGAAACCCGTCACCACTTCCAAATAAAATCCTAACAACTGTGGATGTATATTTAGTCTCCACGTTTCATCATAGCCTATACGGTACCAATCGAGCGTTTACAGCATAACTATACTAAGGTAGCATATAGCCATAGCCTACCTACGTAATGAAAATGTTGATTATTGTAACCTATAGTATTCGTCCTATGCATGTTTAGTCGTGAATCGCAGTGATAGCATAGACTTTGCTGTTACATACAATGTTAGGGAAGCCACATGATGTTTGATGCCTCGAGAGGAATCAGCAATCCCCCTAATCCCCGTTGCCGTAGCAACCAGCTCCATGAGCCATCAAGCTGTCGACAGGACCTGGCTACTAATGATAGCGGCACAATATAGGCTACATTCATAAACAGCCAAAAGCCATCTCTCTCTAAATGTGTTATTATTTCTCCACAGACACAAAGCTAGTATTGGTAGTCAGGCATATCAGCTCTGCTGTTAACCATAGTGTTATGATGACAACACATATTTGAAAAGCTAGACAAACTAGTTACAGTTGTAGTAGCTAGTTACAGTAACTTTAGAAGTTATTGTCAAATATTTAGTGTACAGTAGGCTAGTGTTTATTGTATTAAGGTCAGTGTTTAGGCTATATTTCAATCAGCTATATGCCAACATAATCAATTATGCTGAGCCCACATTAGGTAGGATTACTAAATGTATTCCTGTTCTGTAAACCCCCCCCCCTCCTTCACAAACACCCGTCCAACATTTTTGTTTTGTGAATGCTTTCTGGCAGAACTAGAGCGTCGGTCTCAGATCTTTCTGTTTGTGGATATTGGGTGATGTCCCCTTTCTTTCGAGGGGACATCTCCTGAGTGTAACGCAGTAAGCCTTTTGAAATCACCTACTTCTTTAAACACTTTCTCAGAACTGAATCTGAACTTCGGAACTGAAACCGTTACTCTTTTTTTTGTGCTGCCTTAACTATTTCTTGCTATTACCCATTTGTTGCTCTTCCAGGCCTGTGTACACTTTGTTACACTGTTGAATTGGTCTCGTCTCTGTGCAGTATGGCTACACAACCCATCAACCGGCAGTCTCTAAGGGATAGCTTTATGTTCATTAATATTTAATGCAGGGTGTGCTGACTGCAAAAACACAAGTGTCAGAACAGTAACACCCTCCAATATAATATCCTCTCTATCTCAATTCCAAACAGTTTGACGTTGGGCCTAATTATTTACTTCAGCTGTGAAATTGAACTTAATTATTGTCAGAGTTGCAGTTATTTCTAGCAGATTGGGACCGTTGAATAATTAGGCTATGCTTTATTTAAATTAAATATTATACATGCTCCCCATGTTTTTCCATTTTAAGTTGATCCAGTGTCTGAAGGTGCAACATTGAGAGGTTTTGGTAGGCGTTCTAGAGGAGACAGACAACTTAAAGGATCCCTAATAGAAATCTATGGGAGAAGTCTGACGCCAAAGATGGCAGATGCACATACTGCCCCTCCCCCCCCCAAAAAAATCCAATCGTCTGCCTGATAATGGCCAAACCTGGAAATCTATTAAACCAATTATGCGGTTGCGTTGAAACAATTGCGCATGCATTAGAGGGCGGAGGGCCTGAAAAACTATTTTAGGGCAAAGTCACAAAACTTTTTTACTTAATTTTTTTCGGGTTTTGTCAGATTTGACTGGTGATTCTATTCACAGTTTTGTTTTGTGACCAACGAAAGGGGCAGTTACGCCTCTCTCCCCGTTCATTAGGGGCCTGATCTGAAAAACCAGCCCGGCGGGAAGCATTTCCAAAATGGCTGCCGAGGGATGAGACCTTCCTAGAAGGAGTTAGTTACAGATTTTTGTTTTAAAAGGTACACTCTTCAGTTTATATGGGAACAGAGAGAAACCCCCTACCACCATACTTTTTTACACATTCTATTATAGCACAGTCACAGGATTACATGCTGTCTACCTCTTCTTGTCCGCGCTGGTGTTATCTATAGGCGGTTAATCCACAAAATGATTGTGGTTGCATTTACACAGACGAGGCGACCAGGAAAGTCTCCTTCTGCCCTCCAACCTCAGTATACGGCCACAGTTCCCAGTCATCATCTAATTAATAGCCGTCAGAACAGCCACGATCAATATCAGCTCATTAACCATGTTTGCCTGGCTCTTTCCTTGTACAAATGGTCAATGTTTGTGAACCCACAGATATAAGACTGCATCGCCCATAGTTGAAACAGTTGCCACAAGATATCGATCGCTAAGGCTAATCAATTGTTTTCTTGTGAGTGTTATTTTCATTTCCGTGCATTTGCTGTGGATGCATTTCACCTGGGGGGAGGGGGTAATCAATATCAGGTGAATATAAAGCATTTATTTGTACGGTTGGTGGTAGTACTTTTGGTGGTAGCCTAGTACTTTTGCTGTCCGCTTACAGTGTCAGATTTGTAAGTAAGTAAATAAATAAAGTTAAAGGGACAACACACCTTGATTTGTGACTCCTTGTGGATGAAACCACGGAAAACAAAAACAGTTTGTTTTGAAACATGTCTGTCCAGTACCTCAGTGCTTGAGTGTCTTGCTTTCCGCTCTTGGCATGTATCAAAGAAAAAGACAATTGATTATAAACACCATATTTAAAGGTAGAGTAATTCTGGAGAAATTTGAATTTAGAAGTATAGTCGTTATAAAGCGTTGTGGTGATATTTGACTGTCATTAACAAAAACACCTCTCCCTTCAATGCCATAGGGTGTTCCCTCAGAAGAGCCACACCCTTATTGGACAGGCATTGCCAAGACTGGAAAAGTGTTGTGTGGTGCGGTCTGCACCACTTTGTTTGTGTTCCCATGCAGAGAGCCAGCTGTGTTAAAACACAGGATTATTCGATATTTGCTGAATTTGACAAATTATATTATTTTACAATTGATGACTACCTTTTTTTTTAAAATGTGATGTAACTTGTCAATAAAATTTTTAATGGAATGTCACTCAACTGTGTAAACGTCCTGAAGTTCCCAGAATAAGATTATTACAAGCAGAACAGCACTGAAGTCGTGATGCGCTTAAACAACACAAAAATTGAGAAATGGTCACTTAGCATTTTCACAAAAGAGATGGATAATGATGACAAACCAGCATTAGGAAGGCTATTGCCTAGAGAAGGAGTACATTAAGAGTAGAAGCTGTCTGAAAGCTTTTCTACTTCGTGAAGTATACGCTGTCATTCGAGAGCCGTGGGCAGAATACGGATTCAGAAATGTCCATGGTTTATACATTTATTCACGGCCTGAAGTATTAGTGGAGAATCTCTTGTGGGCTGTTGGTGTCAGGAGCGCATCTTGACCTATATATTTCACTGTCAGGATGCTGTCGGCCATGTTGTGTGGGTGTGTAGGATCTGACTGTGTACCATCAAGGGGGAAGGAGAATTGGAAGTTACAAGGGGATGAGGCAGTAGAGTCCATCACTGTCAGCTGCCAAGCACTATAATCATTAATAGAAGTAGGATTCTGAAAAGACTATTATTCTTCCACTAATGCCTTTCGATTGGATGATTGCCATAATGGATCAAGAGAGGCAATGTTCATTGTTTTGATATGAGGAAAAAATAAAAAGGCGTGTATTGAGTGTAATGAGTTGAGCGCAGCTATAAATATTTAAATATTTCAGTCAGTATCAGTGGTCCCATATCAAACCATACGTAACATGTTCTGTTAGTTACAATTTTCAGTTCAATAAGGTTACTGTAGGACACACGTTGATAGCTTCATGTATTTGCTGAGCCATGAATGTTCCATTGTTTATGAATGCTAAAATGATAACAATTGGAAAAGACGTGGACCACTTACATGTATCTGATTTCATGTCAGGCTATACAATTACATTATAGTGTAACCACAATATGCATACAGACACAGTGGGAGAAATATCAGGGAAAACAAATGTTTAAAAATCCTATTAATTGACTTAAAGTGATGTATAGATTCTGAGCCAGTTGTCTAAAAAAAAAAAAAACACTGCTTATTTGTATTTATTTATTCTTAAACATTTATAGAAATACAGTTCTAGTCTATTTAATTCTTCAGACTGAGTCATTCACGCACACAAATAAAACTAATGCTAATACTGTAGAGCTATATCTAAAATCAATTTTATTTTAAGCATTAACTCTTTTAAATGTGCACATGGCCAAGAACAGGGTTCTCTTACCAGATAACAGTGATTATGCGCTTTTCCACCAGCAGCTTGGATAACAAAACATGACCGCACATGAAGTCCCATTGAGATACAGATATGATTCGACTGTTGTAATACTTCCTGCAGGTCTTTAATTGAACGTCGTACTTTGAGCACGGAACACTCTGAACCAAATAAGCTCAGGAAATAGAACATAAATTCAAATGTTTGTGGACACACTATCTATAGAGCCAGCCTTATCACTCAGCCTCTAGCAACAAATGCATGCCTGCTTCCCATTCATTAATCTCCATTACGTGTGTTAAAGACCCAGTGTTTCATTAGAATGACCTCAGCTCACCTTTCTGAGCAGCAAGATAAATTACTAATAACCATCTACTGAATGCCAGTCAGAGCCTTATATGAAGACAATAATTGAGATTATCTTGCATTATAGTTCTTATAGCTCTCCGAGATTACATGCCAGGATACCTCGTACTGTGGGAATATCATAAAACCACAGGAATAGTAATAATGAAGCAGCACTCCATTGGGACACATTCTATTCCCTTGACAGGCCCGAATCTCCTACCTGCATATGAAGTACCTGTTCTTCTCCTGGCTGGCAGTGTTGGTGGGTAGCTGGATAGTGTATGTGCAGTACTCCTCCTACACGGAGCTGTGTCGCGGACAAGACTGCAAGAACTCATTAGTAAGTGTTCCCTCTGTGTTTACCCGTCCATTTAGAGGTTGTCTTTAGTGTATCTGTGCTCTGACACGGTGTTTTTGTGTTCTTATATCTGGGACCTTCACAGTCAGGACACGAGCGGTCATCTATGGCATTTGGTGTGTTTGCGTCCGTCCACCAAATGCTGTAAAGGTAAATGATAATTGTCTATTTTCACAGTGCGAGAAGTATAAGAGCGGAGTTATTGACGGCTCAGCCTGCAACAGTCTGTGTGACAAGGACACGCTCTACCTGCGGAAGTGCCTCTCTGCCCAGCCAGATAGCCAGGTGAGATGTGTTGTTGTGTTACTATGTATGTTGTCTGTGCGTGAATGTTTACTGTCTCAGGTTGTGTTACTGCATGCCTGTTTTCTGTCAGGTAGGTTGTTCTCCCATTAGTCTCACAAGACCATCCTGATCTCGCGACCTTAAATGTAACTTTGCCGCAAGAATCCGTCTGGAAAGCCTAGAAATCATTGGGAATGTGTCACAGTGGCAACTGAACTTAGTCAGCAGCGTCATATTGATAGATATATGGGCGTGGTTTATGTGTGTGCCGTGGTTTAGGTTGTGCCCACAACGAAAACGACCAGATGGTTGATCTGATCCACTGCCAAGTATTTGTTTTGAAAGCACCTGTTCTTTTCAGACGGGTTCAATGGGCGTTTCCCCAGATGGATTTGTGACTAACAATCCATCTGGGGTGTCAGGTTAGTTCTCCATACACCTCATGTTGTTCTCTGTATCTCAGGTGTACTCTGGCAGCTGGGGGGAACAGGAGGGAGTCATCAAGTGCCAAATGAAGGCGGCTCCACATTATGAGTTGGGATCTGAAATGGAGTCCAGAAGGGAATCGGTGGCCTATGACACGCCCACAAAAGGCACCTCTTTTGAGAAGTTCAAAGAGATGGTGGTCAGCCACCTGAAGGTTTGGAATGTGTGAAAACATTTACAGTCCACGCTGAAAGAACTGTGTGGAACCTCGTGTTTAGTAATCCGCTACATGCCCGAGTAACGGAGTATGTCCCAGCCGGGACGCGAACCCCGCTCTCCCATGCAGTCCTGGAGGTGTCAGAGCTGACCGCACGGTGTTACCGGCAGGCCACCGTTACAATGGGGGCTAGGCCCAGGAGGGGGGAGGGGTTTACTGAAGGGGAGTGGAACAGTGGGCAGACAGTAGCGTTCCCGTCCCGGCTGGGACAGACCCCAATACACCTGCTCCATGTACGCGCTGAAAAAGAAATCATTCTCCAGAATGACTATAATTTATTTTAATTTTAAGTTAAAATATAAGTACTGAATACTATTTAAACCTGCCAATTCCAAACTTACCCCTAACTGGAGTGTATATATTCCCCCCCCCCCCCCATCATTTTCATGCAACACAATTGTTAATTTCTTAATGTTCAGCTGTAAACGTAGAGATAGGAAAGTTGTTTTAAAAAGTAGAAATACCCTAAATATATTTAGGGAGGGGTGATTCAATATACATTTACTATGTAATTCATAAATATAATAAATTGTAATAAGTGTCTGCAATATGACACAAACGCATCATCACGTTTCCCCTTTCTATTCAGGACAAGATGGGCGACCAGGCGAACCTCTCGGACCTGGCGACGGTCGTCCTGGCTATCGCCGACGGCAACAAGGACGGGCACGTGTCCCTGCCCGAGGCGCGCTCAGTGTGGGCGCTGCTGCAGCTCAACGACTTCCTGCTGGCCGCGGCGCTGCAGCACACGGGCCGCACGCCGCGGCTGCTGGGCTTCTGCGGCGACCTGTATGTGACGGAGAAGGTGGCTCACGCGCCGCTCTACGGCGTCCGGCTGCCGTGGCTGATGGAGCTGTGGATGCCGGCTGGCCTCCGGCGCGCCGTGGACCAGTGGTTCACGCCGTCGTGGCCGCGCCGCGCCAAGATCTCCGTCGGCCTGCTGGAGCTGGTGGAGGACGTCTTCCACGGCACGTTCGGCAGCTTCCTCGTGTGCGACGCCACCGCCGCCGCCTTCGGCTACAACGACCGCCACGACCTGACAGTGGCGGACGCTCGACACATCGCGCCCGAGGCGGCCTTCCGCCGGGGCATGCGTGAGCGGCGGTGCGACGTCGACGCGGACTGCCTGTACGGCGTCGACTGCCAGACGACCTGCGACCTCACGCAGCACCGCTGCACGCCGGAGGTCACGCGGCCCAACCTGGCTAAGGCGTGCGGCACGCTGAAGGACTATGTCCTCAGGGGGGCGCCGGGGGACGTGCGTGAGGAGCTGGAGAAGCAGCTGTATGCATGCGTTGCGCTCAAGGGCTCTGCAGAGCAGATGGAGATCGAGCACTCGCTGATCTTAAACAATCTTAAGACGTTGCTGTGGAAAAAGATCTCTCACACTAAGGATTCTTAATTAACTGCATGTTCAATAAAAAACAGCGAGGGGGTGCTGAATATATTATGGACTGTAAGGTAACTTAAAGTGATAGCTACCTATGCCACATCTCTCCACTTCGACTCACCTGCAATGACAGTTTGAAAGCCTCACATTTAATTGCCCAAATCTGTCAGGACGTTTAACATTTGCTTTCTAGGAATGCTGTGGAGTTGTGTACATGTAGGTTTTGATGTTGGTCCCTCTGACTGACTAAAACTGGTTGGGTTACTTCCAGGGCACACAATGTATGTCAACGAATGGATTAATATATACACACATATACACTGTGCAGAATATTAAATATGTAAAAATTACACACTAATAATACACATGGTTTATATTTATGGTACACTTCTGTCAATTGCATTACTTCACATAATAAACTTAAGCCTCAACAGTTTGATTAAGTTAGTATTTGCATTAACATGCAGTGCTAATATTTAATTCAGGCTGCTGAGATTAGATTTCCACTTTATACCTTGATTAGTGATGCAATATAACTATAGCAGCATGCAAATATGACATCACAATTCCAGAGCTCCTGTTGGTTTGTCATAGTGGGGCATGCCACAAGTAATTAAGTGTCAGACACTTTACACGAGGAGGGGGGTCCATTTGATTAAGGTTTCCATTACACTAGGGTTCAACGAGGTAAGACATTCAGAATATAAACCACTTAAAACTGGAAGCAGGTCAGTACTTATTAAGTTTGTAAGCAATTTTGCTGCAGCTGTGACCCGTCTTTATTTATAAATGAGGCTATTCTAGTCTGCACTGCTTTACAAATCACTGTAACCATGTATTAGTTGGACCAATGGCGTTAAACAGGTACAACACAGGCGTGACTCTTTTACTGTATTTATTAACACAAACGTCACTGGGAGCACAAAAAGCGAGGCGTTTAGTCGTCTGCTTCCTGTTCCTGAGCTCTGAGGAAGCTGGCCTTCTTCTGGGCGACGCGGTCTTTCTTCTGAGCGAGAGACAGCTTGGCGCGGTTCCACCTGGACCACAACAACTCCATTTAGAGTACGTCACACTCTTACAATGCATAGAGCCTTAAATTACAAAGGCAGGGTTGACCCATTCTCCGAAGCTTGCTAACCTCGAGCTCAAAACACCAAGATCCGCCACACACACATCGAAATGCATTGCTAAGGCTAGGGCACTGTTACTTGTGCAGCGAATGATAAGATAGCGAACTGCGAAGGGATATTTAAATCTGACAAAGTGTACTGCTTAACATCATCTTACAGTAGTAGACTATACCATTGCATTTGGTATGTTCAATCAGGAATTATAGTAAAGTTCCATTAGTTACCTCTTCTTCTTGACCTCCTTCTTGGGTTTCTTTTCATGGACTGGGTTCTCACGAATGCCAGCATGAGCTTTTTTATACATGTCCTCGACCTGTTGAGGGAAAAAAAAAAAAGGTGCAATAAGTCAGCATTATTGTAGATGCAGGCCATTCTTCTGAACGTAGTCTCCAAAATGTATTATCTCGGGTGTGGCATTGCTTTTGCTATAAGTTTACACCACTCAGTCAGCGGCCATCTTAGTCCGAGTACACACACACACAACATAACTGGGTTTTAAGGTGCTCAATTCACTGCAATGTACCCTATCCAAACCACGCACTCCCAAGTGATTGCAATGTAATCAATTAAAAAAGGCAGGGTCAGTGATTTGAGAACGCTTGCCAACAATATCCGTCCGCGGCATCACTCCACACATCCTGAAGCAAAGCGTAGTATTGCAGCTTCGTTGAAACGAGCGCTGGTTTTCGCCACAGTTTATGTTCCCATCTACGGAGCCAGGGCTGTGTAGAAGTATCAGGTCATCTCTTTTCAACACGCAGAGAACGGTAAGCTAGCGCAATGCAAAGACATATTTGGTGAATTTGACAAAACATGTATTATTAGCTCACAATAGCCGACTATACCTTTAAAGAAATCAATACACTACAGCACTAAACGCGCTCTGCCTACTGTAGGGATGTCCGAAATAAGTTGGTTAAACGCTGCTACCATCGCTAGTCGGCACCATAAATACTAGTTGGTTAAACCTATTATGTATTTTAAGTAGCAAGTGGAGTTGGAAGCGCTTGATTTCCATGCGATTAGTGGCGAGGGAGCGGGGACGAGTCTCCAAGCAGGAAAACGTGGTTGCCACTAGCTCCGCTCGCAGTAGAAGACTAGGAGTTGAAATTTGCAGCGGCATGCATTATCAAATGAGAGAGGAGATACTTCCCTGGTTGCTAATCAAACTAATCTGGATTCACAACCCATCTGATTTCAATTTAACCATACAAAACATTTTTATTGTGATGTTGTGAAGTTTCTTCACCTTTAAGATGGGCTAAATAGGCATTTTGCCAGGCTAAATTAGCTATGAACACTGTAAGCTATAATTAACTGACGCTTTTCAACAAGATAGCCAATGTACAATATAGTTACACAGAATCAATATAAAGTGAGATTTTCATAATGCTCTCTTCTCTCCGTCCCGCTGCCTGTGAATAATGGAGCTGCTTTGGCACTCTGCCACGGTTGTACCGTAGGCTATAACTGTTCATCTTCCTGAGATCAAGTGGTGTATAGATTATCATTTTTTAAATGAACAGAAAGGAGGCTAGTGGAGAGGGAAAGATAGTGTTCTCCAACCACAGACAAAACAGCCGATCGATGAGTGCAGGTAAGGAGAGACCTGCAACCTGTACACACGCCGACAATGTTATGCCTGACTGATCAATTTGGACAGTTTTCTGAGTAGATGTGCTATTTTTATACTAGTCGACTAGTCTTAAGTTTAAAATTTCATTGACAGGGAAATCCTAGGTCACTAGGAACATCCCTAGTAAGAAAAACCCATCCAGAACAGGAGCAAGCCAAGCCCATTTAGTTTATAATTTATGATATTCTATTATGACAATGTACCACTAATGAATTCTGTTCCAACATTAGATGAATAAACCACTTCGGCATACACGCATCAACTCAATTCTCTCAATCAGGCCTGTAGCCTTCTGTCAAACAAAGTCACAAAGACCATGCATTCTATCACAAGAGTGAAGGGTCACCCCTTCCATGGCCAGTTAAGAAAGGATGTCGTTGCTTGCTTCCTATTCTTGACACCACAGCACCTGATCACATGAAAAGTATTTCTTTGGCAAGCACCTGCCCTTTTTAAACCGTTGCAATGGACGGCTCTCCAGATTGATGTCTTGACACACACATATCTGGTGTGTCAGGTTAACAGATCTGAGCAGAAGCATCATTAAAGTCGATTATTTCAGTCAATATATAAGAGATTCTTCAGTAAAGACTTCTTGTCCATTGAAACCGGCCTATGGATTGGAACAGTTCCACCATCTAAATCCAACCTTTCCATCAATTACAACATGCCATTATAAACGGTACTTCTATACTTCAATGCAGCAATTATTCTTGAAAGAGGTCATGACCCACAATTTCTATAAAAAAAGGTGGGAGGGGTCTTCCAGGAATCCCCCTCTTAATAAGTCAAATGTCATATTCCTTGACTTTCACTAACAAAAACCTGAATTTCCATGACCTATAATGAATACAGACCACTTGAACAATTTCTGTAAATTTAAAAGAGCCTGCAGGGCAACGATAAAACTGAAAATGAATTTGATGACGTTTCACTTATGTAAACATTAGTTCCAAGATTTGTTGATCTCAAAACGTAATACCACGTCCAATAACATTTTGATGAATGGTATCAAATGTAAACAAACGTCCTTGATATATCTAGCCTGGCGAGACCATCTTGATTTCCGAGCAGCAACTGAACAATCAGCGTGGTGTTTACAGCTATACGAGCGTTGTTTAGGTGGGCCGACAGTGAAAACGACCAGATGGTTCAGCCAATCAACTGCCAAGTACCCGCCCTTCACAAACAGTTTCAATGGATGACTTCCCAGATGGACTTGTGACTAACAATTCATCTGGCATGTCAGATTATGATTTTTCAACTATCCATGTGTGAAAAACAGTTTAAAATTACAGAAATGTCATGACCAGCGAGAACCCTGGTTTCAACTCGCCTTATCGGGGGTGACTCCATTCTTGATGAAGCGGGAGAATTGCTTCTTGTACGCCTCCTCATCTTCCTCCATCAAGTAGCTCATGTACTCAGAAACATTGACCCCCATTATGTGTTTGCGGTGGACGTCAGCACTGAACTCTTTGCTCTCGGCATCAAACCCGGGGAAACGCTTGGTGCTAATAGAAACGGAAGAACAAAGTCAGCATTACTGGAACACAATAAACCGTATTAACAGCAGATGTTAACTCGCGCAATGAGTTTAATTTGCTTACGCGCAGATAACGTGGAACAGAATTGCTGAGAATACAGAACAAAAGTAAGTGAACTCAACACACCGACTTTACATAATCTGCAATAGACTTTAAAAAAAAAAACTACATATAAATAAAACAGTTCGACATTCCAGAGACCAGTGGGAAACCAAAGGTGCCTTCAGAATCAGCACGCGAACGTTAATAGCAAATGCGTTTTGATTTTGAACATGAAAGTTGTGTGTAAACATTACACAATTATATTTAAACTGTCACCCTTCATCCGGCGTCAATGTGTGCTCACCGTCACACCATTTACTTATGTTCGCGGCGGACTAAAAGGGAAAAGGAAAGCTGTTGTGAAGATGTTCGCAAACGTTTGCCAATTCTGAATACATGCAGGCTGCTAGCTACCTGTGTGGGATGGACAGGCCTCCGTCCACAGCTCCCTTCAGAGCCCCGAACACCTTGTTGCCAGTGGTGGTCCTGGCCAGGCCGGCGTCCAGGTAGCAGGTGAAGGCGCCCGGCTGCCCGTCGATGCTCTCCACGTTGAACTCGTCTCCCGTGACCTCAACCTGGCCCTCGTACACCTTGTCCAGGCCAAACTTGTTGAGCAGCTGGGGGTAGACGCCACACACATACATGTGTTTTACGGCCCCACACACAGCACAACAGTTCCGATGGTCAAACAAAACCAGGGGGACACAACTTAAGTAAAAAAAATATATATATAATAATTTAAATAAAAAATGTACATCTTAAAAAGCAGGCTTAGTCATTCTCGAATGCCTGCTAACTTCGAGGTCAAAGCAAACTCCTTCAGAAGCTCCTCTCCACACATTGAAACTCATTGTAAAGCCAAGCAGCATTGTTGTTGTTGCGAGCGGTGTGTGAGACACCGTTTTCCCATTTACGGAGCCACGGCAGTGTAGAATAGTGAAATGAAAGGAGATATTTGGCTAATTTTAGCTTTGCAAGCTAAAGTGTACCATCTTACAATTAGCTTGCAATAGCTGACTAAAAAGGATACGTTTAAAAGAGTCTTAAGACATGTCGCCATAGCTACAGTAGCAATCGTTCTAAATCCCACATTGATAAGCTATGCTTAACGTCCACAGTTTAACACTTTTTAAACCAAATATAAATACAACGAGTAAACACGCTACCCAGCGGTCCAACACAGCAGTGAGATGTCCGCCAGGCGTTGGTGCAGATTCACGAGAACGAACAAGTGCCTATGCCTTTATGGACCATGACGCCTTACCCATCTATACGTTCCCAGGGGGCTAAAAGGGAGGGAAGATGTATCCTAGTCTGTGGGTGTGAGTCTATCAAGGATATTCTGGACTTCCAGAGACTATGAATTTAACAATGTATGGCTGCATTTAGCATTCCTTTACCAACTGTAAAATAATATGCCTTTGCTATTTTATAGTCTCCCCCCCCCCCCCCCCACTCAAATCACCAAGGCTACATGCTTCCTTCCAAGCTTTTGTTAGAACAATTGGGTCATCCAGAAAAACTCCTTCATCCAATGTGACTTACAGTGAATAAAACTACATGTATTAAAAAGGAGCACAAGTTGTGTAATAGGGTTTTGGAGTATGCATATTCTTCAAGGCTGCTAACAGGTAGGTCAGGCAAATTGGGAGCCAATACCCAGGAACCTGTCAAGCACTTAAAACCAGCCTATCCTCAGGGGGAGAAATTACAGCTTCTGTGTGTGACAACCGCCTTGAGCTCTCTTAAACGCATAACTACAGGTGCACTTTTAACACTATACTGATTCCACCTGAACCTATTATACAAAGTGACTGTAAAGTAGCCTACAGCCAACGGGAAACACAGAAATAACGCTTAACCAACAGAAGGCGGGACTTACCCTACGAGCCAGCAGCAGACCCGTGCAGTAGGCTGCTGCGTAGTTTGTCAGACCCACAGAGATCCCGTACTTGGGCAGCTCGTGGGAATACGCCGCACACACGATCATGTCGCCCTCGATCTTGGCATAGGCGATCTGGAACCAGAGCAGAAAACAACTCTGTGATACCCAGAACGCAAAACGAACCGTGACTATGGAGTCGTGGGGACCGTACCTGGCAGACGATGTCCCTGTTCGAGAAACGGACAATCATCCTGTATTTCGGCGTGTTGTACTTGTTTTTGTCTTGGATGACCAGGCGCTTGCGAGCAAAGTAGTCAGTCTTGCCCTCTAGGGATGGCGAAAGCACACTTTGCGTGATACACATTTTAATATGTGGTAGTCTGTGAAAAAAGCTGCAAGAACCAACTTACCTCTCCTCCTCCTGAATTTAACCTGGTACCTCTTGAAGTAGGCCTTGTTCTTGACTACTTTCACAAACCCCTGTGACATGCGATTAGGCATTTAGTAAGTAGGAACGATTAGCATATCAATAACAAACATGCCAATGCGGAAATGACTGCTTAATGACAATAATATAGGTGCTGTCACTGTCACCAGCTAACCAGACCAGGCTAACGATACCGATGCTACAGTGGGCTGAGCTAGCATACTGGATAAGTTGGTTGGACGCATAGCGGCCAATGCAACGGGCTAGTTTAGAAATGGTGAAACTGGAGATTCAGAATTGACGAGGATACTGTCGTGCACATTTAAAAACAACACGGAACTTTGCTGTAAACAGGAATCAATGTACGAGTGAAGGCGGCGCATATAGGCCACGTTCAAGTAGTGCCCGGTGATCGGTAGCTGGATAGAATCTACCTTAATCCATACAACATTAACACATTTTCAAACATCTGAGACAACAAAAGACAATTTGTATGTCTTACAAATGGATGTAGGTACATATTGTGATTAATTACAAACCATTTTGCAGTCTTTTTTGTCTCCTTATACAGGAGCCCGGGGCCAAAGACTGGAGTTTTGACTCCGCTGCACTGGAAAAAGGAAGAACGCATCGCGCATGATCGGTAAATATGTCAGCGCAGGAAATATCTGCAAGGTATATTTGTTAGGCTGCCCCCTATTGAGCAGGGGTTGGACTTTATACCGACCCCTTCCAATAAACGCAAATAAACCGACGCATTGCATTTATTTTACAGCTACATGAACAAGTCTACTGCACAATATTAGTATGACATTATCTACTACAGCCCGGATTGTTGACCAGCCCAGAACATGAAACATCAAATAGTCTGCTGTGGTTCAATCGTCTTCATTATAGGCTATGTGCCTGCAAAGCAAAGCAATCGGCTACAGGCTTGTTTTAAACTATAATATAGGCCTATTCTATATTACACATGAACAAGCCCAAGTTTTAATTTTTAAATGTATTCTTTATTTGTTACTGTCTGACAGATTTAAGGAATAATCACAATAATGTGTCATATAATCATGAGTTATAGTCTATTGTCTTTGTGTGCAACTTTGTCAAATTACAGACATTTATAGGTCTTATGCCACTTATGATACAGTATGTCAGCCATAATAGGCTCATTAGCCATAATTGTTACATCAAACACACACAATGAGTGTTTATGTTTTAAACGTCTTTTTTTCTGCCATTTAATAAATGTACTTTATTTGGTGTCCTTTAGATGTCCCATTTTACCTTATTAGCTGTCCCAAATTACCGGAACATGTCATCTGAGTGAAGTAGGGGTTCTTCATGTGTCTGAAGGTCTAAAGCTTCTAAATTATTGAACTTGGCAACTTACTTTATTTGTGGAAATGAGATCCATAACTAATTCTAAAAATAACTCTTAAGGTATATCTTCAGAATCGTACTTGGGTTTTTTAGTAATCACCCAAAAAGTGTCCCAAAATACCTGATATCAGCCTGGCCTATACAGTATATTAAAAACAGCAACAGAAGATGAATATATCATATACATTTAAAAATATAGATTGAATTCTGACCTGGCATGAGAACGCCCCGGGATCCCCCGTTCAGAGCTGGGTTTAAATGTGGCTCGGGAAAGAGAAGTTTGGGGTCCCCTGCTGGAGCTGCTGCCATCGACACCCGACTCCAGATAAGCGAACGTGGGTGGATGGATGGGTGGATGGATGGATGGATGGGTGGGTGGATGGATGGATGGATGGATGGATGGATGGACATTGCGTTCTGAGCACACCTAAAAGCACACCTAAACACGTTTACTTCACATAAATGTTATTATTATATTTTTATTTTTATTTTTTATGATGTTTTATAAGTATCACAAGACAATTAACAACACCCACGTAGCCTAAATGTTGATCAGTGTACTAGAAGACCACAGGCCCTGTATGACTGAAGATAAGTCCTGGTGATGCAATGTACATTGTTAAAAACCTTCTGCATCAGATCACCTGTACACCAAACTGCACAACTGTTTTTAATGTAAAACATAATAATAAAAAACGCAAATGTGAAAGGGGTTTGGGCTTGCTTTACAGGTTATTATTAAAAAGAAAAACGAAATAGCTATGGCTATTACTTATTTTAAAGGGTGCTCTATATGGTGGCCCTGAGAGTTCAACGCACTCCAACAAAATAAATATACAAATATACAAATCTCAAGAAAATTAAGAGAACATCTTCATTACTTTGACAACAGATGCCTAAAATGTGGAAAACTTCAAACAACACAATACAATACAATACAATACAGTACAATACAGAAACGTCCTGGTATTAATGCTTAATGTATTGTTGTAAAGTAAAGTGTTAATTAGTATTATGATTAATATAAGTAAAACAAAGTTGTTTGTATGTCCCTGTAGTACGCAATCAAATATTCTGAATGTTCTTAAATCTCGCCACTAGATGGTGATGTTGCTTGATGTTGCTCTGTAGGACGTAAACATGAGTAGGCCACCGTCCGTCTGTGTTGCAGACATTTGTGTACACGTATTCGGCTTCATGGGCTTGACTATGTCGAGTCAATGGAAACTATTTTACGATAGATTGGCTAGCTTTCACATAGTAAACTAGATACGATAACACGTTAATGATTGGTGTCTGAAGCTGTTTTTCCTCGAAAAGGCAAATGTACACGTCCGTGGATGGGAAGTAGTACATGTTCGTGGTTGTCGGCTGAAATCGATTCAAGGTAACACAAGCTTGTGTCTTGGGATCGGTCTACTTTCTGGAGAGGAAGGTTGACTAAGGGTAACATTGTGTTTTACATGGTCTCTGCTCAAGCAAGAAACAGCTTAGGATCAACATCTGATTAAAACGATACGCTAGGTAAATGGGACAACTTTTAAATTCGGCCACGCCTTTTGCTCTCACCAAACTTATTGTTTGTGTATAATGTGCATAAAGTGTAAAGAAACGAGTTGAGAAAGAATCAGACTATCGCATGGTTCGGGAGGATTGTTTCTGCAAAGGTGTATCGAGTGACATCAAGTAGACATGTCCATTTTGCCAGTCGTTTGTGGATAAGTAACATCCTCTACATACTATTACTAACATCCGTGGCAAAGGCAGTGACCAGAAAACAAAACGTTATTAGAGCATGTATGGAATGTGTGACAAGATGTATACTATGAACTTGTACAAAGTCTTATTCTAACACGAACCAATGACCGAGTTCTTATGTTTCTAATAGGTGAGACAAAATTGAACATAAGCTGCCAGCCACATAATCAGTACCCTTAAAATAGCCAGGAAGATCAGAAAACGTGAATTTATCTTCCCGTATTCTTCATGGTAAAATTGACCACACCTCTCTCTCTCTCTCTCTCTCTCTCTCTCTATATATATATATATATAAATATAGTTAAAACCTAAGATGCTCAGATCTTGAGGGTTACCTGGCAGTACCTGCCATAGTCGCATAGATGTCCTCATATATCCTGCCTTAAAAGTTTGACTTGACTACACCAGAAACAGTGATAACTTTCCTCATATATCCTGCCTTAAATGTTTGACTTGACTACACCAGAAACAGTGATAACTTTCCTCATATATCCTGCCTTAAAAGTTTGACTTGACTACACCAGAAACAGTGATAACTTTCCTGATATCCTGCCTTAAAAGTTTGACTTGGCTACACCAGAAACAGTGATGCTTTGTTATTGTGCATAGCAAATTCTATTTGTCATATACAGGTGTTTGTACCTTTTTTTTTAGTTAAAGAATTACCCTATGGAGAAAGATCATTTTTAGTATATGGACAGTGACACAGTCTCGTGTTTCAGTCAGATGTATTTGCTAGGCTACTATATTATTATATAATATATCTGCAGCAGTTACAATTTATGTACGTAGCTGTTTTTGACACTGGTGAGATTACACACATTTTATAGAAAAATGGTACAGTGTATTTCACATTGTTCAAATTGACTTTGCTAACCTTATGTCGCCTAAATAAGTGGAAGCCTAGGAGGTTGATTCCTAAACTATTAGGCTGAAGCTCTTACAGCTTTAACTTCGTACACATTCTGAATAAAACACTATGAGTGAATGGAGGCTACATGTTTGAAATAATGGTTAGGAGACATATGGGTCATTCCCATTATTAGTGACATTGGACAAGCCCGGACCAAGCATTCCAAGAGCTGCTTCTTGCCAGAGAAGATGGTGATTGTTTTCTTCACAGTTTATCTGTTCTGACTTGCAACTCCTATATGGGTGTCTGCAAAGTGCTCATTAAAGAAAAGCCCCCGTACAAATAAACTACACATACTGTATGTCTGTTGCCCGCTGTGTGAAGAGAGGGCCTCTGTTAGTGTGGCTTTGTTGGCACTGTGTTTCCATACCCTCACAGCACATAGAATGTTAGTTCTCTTGAAGGTTTCTATTAACCTCCTGTTCTTCAGTCCCTGCTCTTGTGTGTCGTTTCACAGCACTACATGAGGACTAAGTGGTTTTGGGTAAACAAGCGAAATAACGTAGGCCTACATCATCTGTTTACGAGTCATATCACGCTGTTTCTTTCTTCCTTGTTTTTTATATCAGAAATTACTATTTTATTTCATAGGTTGATATCTATTGATATGTTGTTAGACTTATCCATTAATATATTACTTATCCATTCATGAAGAAATGGAGGGGATTTTGGTACGCGTCAATTTCAAAAGCTAGGCAAATTAAGTATAGAAAACCCCAAAGTTATGCTTTAAGGTTTGCTATACAAATTTCTTCTTTATTTCTTTTTCTCAGAAATATTTGCACGTCTGTTTTTTGTTCTAAGAGTGGAAATGGCTTTCCCTTAGTTCATTGGGGGCTTTTCAGTTCCCGCATATCTACAGGACCACATTTTTTCACAGATGCTTTCTTCTTCAAACCCAGTCTTACTGTTTCATTAGCTATGCCTAATGCATCTAAGGGGCCCATTCTCCTTTGAGCTCTTAGGCAGACAAAACCAGATGCTATCTGTACCCAGGATTTATGGGGAACCTCATTTCAGTTGCCTGGGCTTGCTTGCTGAGGAGACGGGTGTTTAAGGCCACCTGGAACATTGTATTGTTTAAAATAATTGCCCTATCCTTACTGGACTATCTTTTTAAGGATGTTAATTTCTCAAGGGTTATTTGGGCACACATTAAATCACATTATGTTATTTGTTCTTAGTCACATTTTTGGAATGAGCGTGTCGTTAATCTATAGTGTCAGCAGAACAGACATGCACATGGTATCACTTGACAAGTATTTTCTGCATTAACTTTCAGCTTTTTGGCCTCAAACCCTATTCTCAGCTTTTAAGGAAGAAGAGTAGCTTGCTGAAGAGGCCGAACGCCTGCATGGCTAAATGGATTAGATAACTTTACATAGAAACATTGAAAGCTAAGATACAAAGGATTGCTGTTTGTAATTAGGATTTTTGCAATGCAATATTATTAGAATATGTTTTGGCTTTTTTCAAACGTATTTATTTATTTGTAATTGTTTTTTTGGGGTAGGATAGTAGTTAAGTATACAGTATGTCTATGATATTTTAAACATTAATATAGCAGGAAACAATTATTTTCTATGTAAATATAAGACATCGTATGAGCCATTTCAAGTAGTATTCTAGACAGTTCATCACGTCTGTTGATTCTGCTGACTATATGAGCCTGTTCAGGAATAGGGTGTAGTCCTAGTAAAATAATTTGTCTTTAGGGCCAACTTCCTTTTTCTGACCAGTGCAGCAGAATGTCTTTGGCACGATTGGTCTGAACCAGAAAAGAGATGTTTCAGATGAAACCCCAATTGTCTAGATTATAGCACTAGGCTTTAAGCCATTCTATCGATATATTTTGTTTATAGGCTACATATGATTTGAAATATGGTCGCTTTTGTTTTCTTTATCTTTTTCTTTTTAACAACAATTATAAGAAATCACAAGACCTATCTATATCACAAGGCGCTCTCAAGAATTCAGCCTAAAACTCCACGATTTATTGATTCCCTGTACAATAAAGGTTGTTTTGAAATGGTTTAGGACGGGAAATGCAATCTTATCGATCTTCTAGGTATTATACGATACATAGGATCACAACGTGCTTTCAAGTTTCTGTCTACCAGCCCTGTACTGTTGTTGTACATTCCATTTACCACATGGTACTACAATCTGTTATTCATATCTGTCGGTCTCTCTCTCTCTAGCATATCCTTCCAATGGATTCTGTAGCCTGGCATACCTGAGAAATGACTCACTGCTTTTTGACAGCGCTACTGTAGGTGCATGAAAGCTGACGTACTTCCTGCACAGTGTCAGTATCTCGCCTTACTTCCTGTCCCGTAGACTCGAGCGCTAAGGCTTTGATCAGAAACCAAGCCACAACAGCACTCTAATAGGGAATTCCACAAGGTGTGTCTTGCTAAGAACAGGTGTGCCTCATTCACGACCATATGCTGATGTCGTGGTAATTCTGTCTGAACCACAGAGCACTCGGAGACGAATTGACTAGTCAAGGTTTATTGATGACAAACGGTTATTTTATTGAGAGAGTAAATCCATCTTGGGTTGGCGCACTTTGACCATTCCACCAAGTGCGATCAGCAGCATATGACTACAAGTTCAGGCGGTTGCTCTAGAGATGAGCACTTTCTGCTGAGCACGAGCTTGGGTTTTATTTATTTATTTGAAGAAATAAGCAGATAAAACAAGGGAGAGTGGAATGGCGGCTCTTCACAGGTACAGTAGGAGCTGTCAATAGATTATGTCTCATTAGAATATAGGTCTTAAATGCAGAAGTTATAAGGGGATTGTTTTGCGTTTGTCTTCTGCATTGTTCTAGTCTATTCAAATTAGCACAACATTGTCGGTCTCTACATGGTCTTCCTGTTTGTTTTGTTTTACATTTAAACCAAAAATGACTGTTAGTGTTATTATCATCTTAACCACCCGCATTTTATATTTTTGTACCATCTTAACCGCTCACATTTAAACAACACAGCTCTAGCAAATAAGAAATGCATGTGACATTATAGTATACCATGTCCTTATTGTCTACAAACCTGGTCATGTTTTGTTTCGTGGTGATGCACAGCGGTATATCATCTAGTGTTTATATTCTGACCGCCACACCAGTTATGTGATTAGCAAAGGTAAATAAATATGCCACAAAGCTGTCTCTGGATATTGAGTCACTGTCTATTCTCAAGGTAGGCTTATCCCTTATTTTCTAGTTGTGATATTGTGACACAAAATGAGAAGCTTGTACGTCTGTAATGTTTTGAAGATCACATAACTGCCAAGGATTTATAATGATAAAACAGCGCATCCTAACATGCACGAAGGACGGTTACAGTCAAATGATGTGCGTTTTGTATTCGCAGTGAAATGCCAGCACGATTAAGAGCCCTGCATTCTAAACGGAAGCCAGTATTTGTGTGCCAGCCGCCACGTTAATTACTGTTTTAGTGACAACAAACGGGGGGGGGGGGGGGGGGGGGGGGGGGGGGGGGGGGGGGGGGGGGGGGGGGGGGGGCGGGGG